>JAKCPI010018241.1:0-19773 GCA_023213315.1 Euborellia annulipes
AACTTATAAGCTAATGAATGTGTCTATAGGTTTTTTTTGTCATCCCAATAGAATTTTGATTAAACTTTAATTATTAATATTTCTCCCTGGAATAATTATAATTACAATTTCCTAAAAAATTTTAATACTCTCTATATAATGGCCATGCTGAACCAAAAATTTGGATTTGAAATTTACAAAATGGTCGTATTTTTTCATATTATTTCTCCTTGTTAGTAAACGAATGTGTCTATTGGTTTGTTTTTCACCCCACTATATTTAATTTGATTAGATTTTAATAATATAAATATCTCACTTGAATAATTCTAATTACATTTTTTTCAAAATTTTTAATTCTTTTCCCGAAATATTAACCTCTTCCGACCTCAGGATTTATATATTCGAATGAGCCATGGAGGTATTCAAACAAAAATTCGAACTTGAATTTGATAAAGTGCTCGTTTTTGTGTAAATTTAAAAAAAACTGATGTCTCTTTAATATAGCCATAGGTTATTGATTATACATTGTTTTTTATTTAAATATTACCCATTGAATGTATACTTTTAAATTCAGTTTTTTTTAAATAGTCTATTTTTTAATTCTAAATTATTCCGCCAGTACTCCTCACCAATCTACCTCTGCTTTATCGTCCAGGTGGCTGTGGCATTTAATACCTGACCGCTTCGCTGACGACTCGGATAAAATCTTCATATTCTCAGCATGCAAGTTAAGTTTTGGAAAGATTTTTCATTCAAATTATTTGGTTAATTTCTTATTATATGGGTAGTTTGGGGTTTCCGAAATTTGTTTTCTAAATCTGGCCATTCTTTGAATAGACCAAATGATTCATTTTCTCAATAGTACTAAATACTTCAGATTTCTATTATTTATACATAATTCATTCATTTAAAGCATTTGTCCCTTTTTGATATAATAATGAACATTTTATTTGATTTTAATTACTTATTTATAACTTTCAAATTAATTTTTCGATAATTTTTCAGGAATTCCAATTGGGAATTTCTAAATATTTATCTATTATCGGTACGTTAGGGAGGCCTGTAAAGACTGCCCGTTTGGTGACTGTATAGTTACTTAATTCTGACTAAATTTTATTTTCCAGGTTTACAAATCATCTGCTGGTTGAATCTATTAAGACATCTCTACTACGGTTCATCTTAGATGAGAAATGTAAGTAACTCATTTATTTAAATACTTTTATTGAATTATATGTATATTCAAATTTAAAGATTTTATTTTCAAATGGACCAGGAGGGATACGTGTATAAATAAACTTAATCAGTTTTCACTGTAAGCATACGTTTTTGATAAAAATAGAATTGATATACTATTAAGTTTTTTATGGTTAATATGATTTACTACTTAACATACTTATAAATATTTCTAGATGATTCCGTTAGATATTAAAATATAATCAAATTTTAATTTATCTTATACTCATAAATTTCTAATTTTTAAATTTTTTATTAAATTTAAGTAAAGAGAATGCGAGTGAATTATGATAGGAATGTTCTTTATTTTACTTTATCTCGCTTAGGAAGGTGTGTGGATATATTAAATGTTTCTCCTACTCGTCGAATACAAGTTCGGACTTGTTTTGCTATTGAATGTAATTATTAGATGACCTATTAAATATTTCAGCTAAAGTTTTTAATAAATTTATAAATGTTTTTCGCCGAGAATAGTTGATTTGTTTAATGTATAAGGGATTAATCAAAGAGTGTGTCTTCTGCTTGATATAAGATAGTAAACATTTTTTTTATTCATATAAGTACTTATATATGTCGGAAGGAATTTCGACTTTACGGTTGCCTCTCGGGTACGACTTTTTATTTGAAGTACAAATGTTTCGGGAGAAATTCTCCCTTTATCAATGGAAATTTTAACAAATTTGAAAAAATAGTTCCTTTAAGAAAGGAATATAATATAATATCAAAAATAGTTGCTTTATATTCCTTTCTTAAATCAGCTATTTTTTAAAATTTGTTAAAATGTCCATTGATAAAGGCAGAACTTCTCCCGAAACGTTTGGACTTCAAATAAACGTTTTCAGATTGTTTTTTTAGAAATGATTGTTATTTTTTATGATGATTATATATTATTTATTTGTTAGAGATTATAATTTCGAAGTTTTGACCTTCATCATTATTATTTTTAATAATAAATAATATTCTATATGTTATTTCTCATGGGTTCATTTACCCGATTGGATGTTAGTAAATTGGTTTTGTTGTTATATTAAGATGATCATTTCACAAACGTTTGTGTTGCTATTCCAGAATTAAGGGTTAAAACATGCGTTTGTTAGAGATTTCTCTATTTAAAAATGATATATTTAAATTTTTTTCTTTGAATTTACCTGATTTGAAATAGTTTAATTTATTTTAATTATTTCTACATTTTTTAAAACTATTTATAAAGTGAAAAGTGAAAATATTAGATGAAGGCTAGGTTCTCGAAACTATAGTCTCTAACAAATAAATAAAATTATATAAATTTATAGGTACTTGTTTATTTGCATCTCAATGATTTTATATTTATTTTTAAATGATTATTCAAATAAAAAAGTAAAGATAATCTGATTGAAAGAAATTAGGGATAGGATAAAAAATGGGGTAGATTTATTATATTTAAATAAATATAATAAATATTCAAATAAAAACAGCAAAAATAATATTCTTTGTTTTTTTATTAAAATCCAAATCAAGTTATATTAATATATTTCATTTAAAGTACATAATTTTTTTTACATAATAAATATATTTCATTTCTCTTGTTTGATTTAGTCAATGGCGACTCAGTTGTTGTCCATCTGAAAAAAAAGAAAGATTTAAAATTAATATATTTTATAAATTATAATATTTCATTTAAGAGTTAGTTAAATAACTGGTATTTTTCTTTTACAGATCAATATCCGGCTCAATCTACTTGCTCGGTGTTCATCTTCAAGAAAATGAATTATTCTAAATATGTATATATAATTATATATATATGATATATAATTTGTATAATAGTATGTAATAATGTATATGATTGAATTTGTATAATAGTATGTAATAATATTATATATGATTAATTTATATAATAGTATGTAATAATATATATATGATTTAATTTGTATAATAGTATGTAAAGAAAAAAAGATGTCAAATAAATTTTATTTTCAAAAAGAAACCCCCCCCCCTTTCATTTCAAAATACCATTCCTATAATATCCATTGACTGCCCGTCCATTCCGCTTACCTCCGCGCCTCCGCCGGCCGAAAGCCAGCGGAGCCGCTCGAGCGCCGCAGGAGGGGTGACCCCTCCGCCTGGGACACCTCACCTGGGGGACTCGGGGCGCTCCGCCGGTTTTCGGCGGCCTTCGGCGGCTGGCCACTTGGAGGGGAGACTCGGCTATATAAGTAATTTTTTTCGCTGGGGATGGTTGGTTGGGGTTTGGGATGGATATTTTGCACTTCAAGTGTTTAAATTGCTATATTAAGATTATTAATGGTTGTTTAGTATAGTAAATATATATATATATATATATATATATATATATATATATATATATATACTATATATATATATATATATATATATCTATATATATATATATATATATATATATATATATATATTTAGTGTCTTATTAAATAATATATATATATATATATATATAATATATATAATATGTTGTTTTAAATTTTTAGTAACATCAAAACACTCATCTGTTTGATTTATTTTTTTAATTACAGAATATATAGTATAAATAAAATACAACTATAATATTCTGCAATTAAAAAATAAATCAAACACATGAGTGTTTTAATGTTACTAAATATCTAAAGTCCTCGAATGATAATAGAGTCAATTAATTATACTCTATCATTACTTGAAGACATCTGCAAAATCAGAATTCATTAGATTTTCTAATTTTACCTTGAGTGGTCGAAAAGAATTCCAAAACAATCTCGCAGATGATATGACTTACCTTCGAAGTCTGATTTGTTGCAGATATTATTTGCTAGAAAAAAATACTATATGTGCACTATCTAACTTTGCATTTAATAATTATACCAAGTTTTTTTTTACATATTTATATTCCATTTTACGATTGCCTAATATGTAAAAATAATTGAATAAATAATAATAAATGAATTTCAAAGCTAATTCACAGATATTTTTATTTATCTTTAAATAATATTCATTCTTTCATATTTCAATGTGATTGTTTATTATTTCACTGTATAGTCCAAGAGCTGGTGACACATTTTGACTACGGATTTGACCCAACTAGAAATAATGCGTAATAGTACCGTCTATGATAGTTGTACAGGGAATGGCCAGTCTGGCTGGCCTGTAGCAGGTGGACCAGGTACTGCGCATGGTGTGAGTGCGGTAAAAAATACATATGTGTTAAAAAATATTTTTGACCCACAATGAAATTATAAAAATTATAATTTATAGTCAATTATAAACATAATATATTCACTCCAGACCATTTGAGTGGTGGGACGTGGAACCAGACCACCCCAAAGTGTATTTTTACAACATGAAAAAAATATTTGATGCTATTTTTTTCATGTTGTAAATACACTTTGGGGTGGTCTGGTTCACTTCCACCTCAAATGGTCAAGGGTGAGTATTATGTTTATAATTGACTATAAATTATAATTTTTATAATTTCATTGTGGGTCAAAAATATTTTTTAACACATATGTATTTTTTACCGCACTCACACCATGCGCAGTACCTGGTCCACCTGCTTAGACCAGCCAGACTGGCCATTCCTTGTACAACTATCATAGACGGTACTATTACGCATTATTTCTAGTTGGGTCAAATCCGTAGTCAAAAATGTGTCACCAGCTCTTGGACTATGATGGAAATGTTAATTTATTAAGATTTTAATAATTTATTGTATTGACTAAATGTTATGATTTTACTGAGTTTAATGTCTAAAATATTAATTTAATTGGAGTATTTGAACTCTATGTGATATTATTGTATTTATTATTAAAATAATAAAAAATATATATATTTGTTTGTTGAATTATTTCACACATTTGTAATTCTATGTATATTTTTAATTAAAAATAAAAATTCAGAAACTCTAATATACCATATATTATCTTTTTATTTATTTAAATAAATTTCCTTACCCAAACTCCTAACTAGTCCTACACTAAGTTTCTAATTCATATATGAGCCGTTTATTTTGAAAGTGGTGTAAGTCCAATTTTGAAAAAAATGAGTTAATGTCAGTTTTAGTTAGACATAGATGTCTTCTTTTCATATTTATAATATCCCAGTCAATGGAGTACAATATCCTCATGAATTCGTCAAAATAAAAATATCGAAATATATATAAATATATGTATTTATAAAAATATAAATACAAATATCTCGAAATAACAAAAAATGGACTTACACCACTTTCAAAATAAACGGCTCATATGCGAGACTACTTTCAAATAGTAATTCTTTCTTTAGATTAGATTTTTTTTCTATTGGGAAAACTAAATAGAATTTTTATTTTAATGTAAAGATAATTAATCAGAGGCAATTCTTAAGTTAGTATAATGAAATTAAAAATCACTTGAGTTGACAAATGAACAAACAGATACATTTTTCCACTAATTCCTTTATGAACAAGTCACTGATGTGATTTTCCCGGTGCCTTCCATGGGACTGCGGATCGACCCAGGGACTAGGAATTTATACACTTGAGATCCGAAAAGGTGAACCTTTTCTTAGAAAAACCTTTATTAAATTTTGACTTTGACGTAATTCAGTTTATTCAAAGACAATGGATGAAAGTTTACTATTAATAAATGGTGGAATGGGGGGGGGGGGGGGCAAAGAAACAGATATATTCTTCTACTAGTTAAAGAAAAAATATTTTCAAAAAATTCACCGATTAATTGATTTTCATGTTCCGCCCTGACTTGAGATCGACCCATGAGCTCTGGATTTATACCCTTGATTCGCGAAAGGCTTAATTTATTCTTGGGAAAACTAAATAAAATTTTGATTTTAATGTAAAGCTAATTAATCAGGGGCAATTCTTAAGTTGATGAAATTAAAAATCACTTGGGTTGACAAATGAATAAACAGATACATTCTTCCAATAATAAGAAGAAATTTAATCAATAAGCTCCACAAATTTATCAATTTTGGGCCTTTTAGATTACTGGTTCACAGTGTCTCAGGGATCTACGCCTCTGACCTATATTATTCTTGGGATAACATATAAAATTTTGGATTTACTGTCATTCTAAGGCAATTATTAAGTTACAAATTGAATTTAAAACTCATATGGGGTGCTAAATCCAAATAGATACATTCTAGCAAAATTAATAAAAAATGTAAAACCCGTATTATCAATTACGAGCATTTGATTGAATTGACTGGGGATCAATTCAGGAGCATTCAATTTATACTCTTGACAGACGAAAGGATTATTGTTATTCTTGGGGAAAACTATTTAAAATTTTGATTTAAATCTAATTCTAATTATTCAATGGAGAAATTAGTATGATTAAATTAAAAAATAATTTTCGCTACATACAAACAAACATAGATTCTTCCCTTAATAGGAAGAAATGTAATCAAAAACTCACCCAAGTTATCAATTTCGTGCCGTTTACATGAGTAGGAATCGATGCAAGTATTCTGGATTTATCCCCTTGAAACCTGAAAAGGATTATTTAATATTAGGAAAACTATATACAATTTTGATTTTAATTTAAAGCTAAGCTTTCAATGGCAATAATTAAGTTAATAAAATTAAATTAAAAACACGTTGGGTTACAAACAATCAAATAGATACATTCTTCCACTAATAAAAAAAAATTTATTAAAAAAAAACGCACCTATTAGTTTTATTTTAAGGAATACGTCCCAACTGTTGTGAATTTATACCCTTTGAAGACCCAAAGGCTTAATTTATTTTTAAAAAAAGAATATACCTATAAAATTTTAACAAAAAATTTACATAAATAATCACTTTCAAGACTGGGAGTTGCCTAGGGTTCGACTTAGGTGCTCTGAATTTATTATCCCTGAGACCCGAAAGGCTTAATTTATATTTGGTAAAACTATTTAAAATTTTGAATATAATGTTATTATAATTATTCAGGGAGATATTTTATATTATTAAAATTAATTTAATATTTGATTAGGGTTCCATTCAAATAAACAGAAAATTTCAAAAAACTCATCAAACTCTTCGTGTCTGTGACATGACTGGGGTTCGAGCTAGGTGTTCTGAATTTATATCCATGGAGCTCGAAAGGAAAATTTTATTTTTGGAAAAACTATGAAAATGTTGACACTAATTCATTTATGCTAGACTACTTTCAAATAGTAATTCATTCTTTGGATTAGATTGTTTTTTTCTTTAGTCAATTAAATTTTAATTATGAATCAATAGAATGATAAGCAAACAAACAGAAACATTGTTCCACTTATAAGAAGAAACTCTAAAAAAAAATCTAGGGGTCGGGTTAGGCTAGGTGTTAGCGTGTCAGCCTGCTAACCAAGAGGACCCGGGTTCGAATCCGACTCGAGGCATCCGGCTAAAATCTGACCCCGGGGTAGAGACAAATTTATAAAAATATAATAAATAGTATCGTAAATTGGCTTATGGCTAGAAAGGCCGAAAGCCCAAAAAAATCTCTAACAATTCTGAGAGCTGCCTGTGTCAGCCCAGGTGCTCTAAATTTATATCCATAAGGCCCGAGAGGCAGAAGTTGATTTTGGTAAAACTAGTGAAAACATGGACTTTAATATCTAATTAAAATTATCCAGGAGGAATATAATTATTGAAATTTGGATTAATTAGGATTAATTCATTTCTCCACCCTGATTGAGATCGACCCATGAGCTCTGAATTTACCCTTGAGAAGCAAAAGGCTTAATATTAAAGATAAAAGTAAATAAATATTATATGCAATAGATAGATTTCTACGTCACTTGTTTCACATTAAAATTAAAAAATAAAAGATGAAATTTTTTCAATATATGGTATATATTTCGAGCTGTAAGCTCATCTTCAGGAAAGTACAGAATTTTAATTTTCATAATTCAAAATGAGATACATTCTTCCAGTAATAAGAAGTAAATTTAATAAAAAAAATCACCGATGTGATTAATGTGAAACAAGTGACCTAGAAATCTTAACTCATAGTAAATGAATATTTCATATAATATTTATTTACTTTTATCTTTATTAAAGATGTTTCACCTTGCACCAACACCACAATACCTATTAATTAAGCTTAATTTATTCTTGGGAAAACTAAGTAAAATTTTAATTTTAATGCAATTTTTAACTTAGTATAATAAAATAAAAAAATCACTTGGGATGATAAATAAACAAATAGATACATTGTTCCAGTAATAAGAAGAAATTTTATGAAAAAATCACCGATGTGATCAGTCATTCAGACTGGGGATCGACCCAGGGACTAGAAATTTATTCACTTGAGATCCGAAAAGGTTAACTTTTTCTTAGATAATTTTATAAAAAATATCAAACCGACTTCAAAAAATCAAATGCAACAAATAAAATAATAAGAACTCAAAAAATCAAATAAAATGCACTAATTGGATAAAAAATACTTGGTAGGTGTTAGTGGTGGGGGTGAGACGGTATCGTGGACTGGATCTGACAGTAGGTTTCACGTTAAGAGAAGTGAAACCTACCAAGTATTTTTTATCCAATAATTTTAAAAAATGTTTCACCAAGTACCAACACCAAATTCCTTAAAAACTAATGCACTGAAAGGTATAAAATAGTTATCTAATTTAGTTGGAACTAAACGACGAAATATTAACATGAAATCATTTTGTGAAGCCGGTGGCAAACATATACATACATTTTATGAATCGAACTCGACGGATCTTACTTAGTACGTTTGGCGGGTAAGCTCGTCGCTTATATACCAAATTAACATGGGACCACCCCTAAGGTACCCTTTCCAATAAAAAAAGAATCATCGAAATCGGTCCACCTGTCAAAAAGTTCTCTCTAAACATACATAAAATAAATAAATAAATAAATATCTTGACTACCTTGGAGCTATACTGATCCAAACGCAGAAAGAATCATTAAAATCGGTTCATAAACAAAGAAGTTATGCGCATGAACATACATAACAAAAAAGGTCCAATACCAATGAAATTTATATGGTACCAATCGGAAACTATACTGAACCCAATGCAAAAAAATCATCAAAATCGGTTCACAATTGGCGAAGAAATCAGGTAACATAGATACAAAAAAATTCAGTCGAATTGATAACCTCCTCCTTTTTTGAAGTCGGTTAAAAACTATATAAAATTAGACAATTATTAAGTTAGTATAATGAATTGGGGGGACCAAAAAAACAAACAGATACATTCTTCTACTAAAAAGAAAAAAATTTCAAAAAATTTAGCGATTAATTGATTTTCATGTTTCTGCCCTGTCTTGGGATCAACCCAGGACCTTTGAATTTATCCACTTGAGTCACGAAAGGCTTAATTTATTTTTGGGAAAACTAAAAAAAATTTTGATCTTAATCTAAATTGTAAGTCCCATTATTCAGATGCAATTCATAAGTTAGTATAATGCAATTAAAAAATCATTTGGGTTGCCAAATAAACAAAGAGATATACATTCTTCAATTAATGACAAGAAATTTAATCAAAAACTGAACAAACTTATAAATTTGGGATCTTTTAGATTACTGGGATTCGAACCGATTTCTCAGGATTTATATACCCTTGACCTACATTTTTTAGGAAACCTATATATAGAATTTTGAATTTACTGTCATTATAAATATTTAAGGAAAGTTACTAAATTCAATTTAAAACTCATATAGGGTTCTAAATCAACAATTAAGATATATTCTAGTAAAAATAATAAAAAATACTATTAAAAAAATCGCCGATATTATCAATTAAATTTGAATTGGTGGGATCAATCCCGGAAGCAATTCAATTTATACTCTTGACAGACGAGAAAAGTTTTTGTTATTCTTGGAAAAACTATATAAAATTTTTGATTTAAATCTAATTCGAATCATTCAAAGGAGATATTAAAATAGTATTATTAAGAATTAAAAAAATAATTTTTCGCTACAAACAAAAAACATAGATTCGTCCCTTAATAAAAACCACGTAATCAAAAACTCACCCTAAATTTAGAGCCGTTTTAGATGACTAGGAATCGAAGCAAGTATTCTGGAATTATACCCTTGAAACCTGAAAAGGATAATTTAATCTTAGGAAAACTATATACACTTTTTGATTTTAAATTCAAGCAAATCATTCGATTGAAATAATTAAGTTAATGAAATTAATTGGGTTCAATCAAATAGATATGATACATTCTTTCACTAATGCAAGAAATTTAAAAAAAAACAACACCGATTAGATCATTTTGAGGGTATACGTCACAACTGCTGTTAATTTATACCCTTGAGAGCTTTAGACCCGAAGGAGGCTTAATTTATTTCAAAAAGTATATAAATTTTGACTTTAATCTAACTCAAATTGTTTTAAAGTTTTCCCTAATTATTTATAATAAAATGAGATATCAATTGGGCTGTCAATCATCAAAGAGGCATCAATTGCGGCACGGGTTACCATTATCTAATTATAACCTGAATTGTAACAAATTTAATCTAGTTTAAAAATGTATAGACTGGTCTTTGTCGAAAACGTGTTATTTCATGGTCAAAATGAGAAAAAATCGGAAGAAGTGCGAGTTTTTTGGGATTTGAGGAAACAAAAAAATATTCCAATTTTCAAAGTAGCGCTTGGGCTTGAACGTTTGGACCAAGAAATAATACTGAATGATAAAATTTGTAGGAGATTTTATGAACTTTTATTATGAATAGGAAGATTATTTACGAAAAAGTTGATTGTTTTCGAGTTATAGTAACTAATCAGGAGAGAATTAGTAAAAAAAAAAAAAAAAAAAAAAACTTTATAGAAGTCAATTTCAAATTTTTGATAGAACACCTATGCCTCTCTTTCATGTATATAGCCTGAGGTCCATAGGGTTAAATATTTGGAGGGGAAAAATATAATTTTTAAAAAATTGTAATTCTAATTTTTCGAGGTAGAGAATTTATTATTAAAATCTAATCAAGAATCTCTATTGGGGTGACAAACAAACCAATAGACACATTCAATCACTAATTAGGGAATAATTTTCAAAAAAAAAAACTCTTTTTAAAAATCAAGTCCGAATTTTTTTATTGAACACCCTTGGCTCATTCATTTATATAGCCAGAGGTCCCATAGGGTTGAAATATTTGGAGGGAAAAATATAAAAAAAATTTTTGAAAAAATTGTAATTCTAATTTTTCAAAGTGAGATATTTATTTATTAAAATCTAATCAAGATTCTATTGGGGTGTCAAACAAACCAACACACACACACATTCAATCACTAATCAGGAGATAATTTATTCAAAAAAAAAAACTACTTTATAAAAAATTAAGTCCGAATTTTTGATTGAACACCCATGGCTCATTCATTTATATAGCCAGAGGTCCCATAGGGTTAAATATTTGGAGGGGAAAAATATAAAAAAAGGGTAAAAAATTTTGAAAAAATTGTAATTCTGATTATTCAAGGGAGAGAATTTAATTATTAAAATCTAATCAAGATTCTATTGGGGTGTCAAACAAACCAATAGACACATTCAATCACTAATCAGGAGAGAAAAAAAAGTGGGGGGGGGAAAAAAAAGGGAGGAAAATTTTTCACAAAAAAAAAAAACTTTATAAAAATCAAGTCCGAATTTTTGATTGAACACCCATGGCTCATTCATTTATATAGCCAGAGGTCCCATAGGGTTAAATATTTGGAGGGAAAAATATTAAAAAATTTTGAAAAAATTGTAATTCTAATTATTCAAGGGGGGGGGGGGGGGGGGAGAGAATTTAATTATTAAAATCAAATCAAGATTCTATTGAGGTGACAAACAAACCAATAGACACATTCAATCACTAATCAGGAGAGAATTTTTCAAAAAAAAAAACCACTTTATAAAAATCAAGTCCGAATTTTTGATTGAACACCCATGGCTCATTCATTTATATAGCCAGAGGTCCCATAGGGTTAAATATTTGGAGGGTAAAATATAAAAAATTTTGAAAAAATTGTAATTCTAATTATTCAAGAGAGAGAATTTAATTATTAAAATCTAATCAAGATTTTGGGGTAAACAACCAATAGCTTCATCACCATCAGGAGAGAATTAAAAAAAACACTTTATAAAAATCAATCCAATTTTTTACACCCATGGGTCAATTTTTTACCGAGGACCATAGGGTTAAATATTTGGAGGAAAAATATAAAAATTTTTAAAAATTATTTTTGAAATTCAGATCCTATTGGGGTGTCAAACAAACCAATAGACACATTCAATCACTAATCAGGAGAGAATTTCAAAAAAAAAACTACTTTATTAAAAATCAAGTCCGAATTTTTGATTGAACACCCATGGCTCATACATTTATATAGCCTGAGGTCCGAAAGGGTTAAATATTTGGAGGGGAAAGTACAGTGGAACCCCGCTATTCGTCCGCCTCTCTACTCGTACAACTCATTATTCGTACAACTTTTTCAAGTAAAATTTAAATCGCCATTCGTACGCTTTTTCGCGATTCGGACTGCGTGCACGAATGCGCCACTGAGCGCAACTTTGCACCGGTACTGGACAACGCTCCTGCTCACCCTCCAGGTTTGGAGGAAGATCTGACTGGTGAATACAGTTTCATTCAAGTGAGATTTTTGCCCCCTAACACCACTCCACTTATCCAGCCCATGGATCAGCAGGTCACTTCAAACTTCAAAAAACTTTATACAAAAGCACTGTTTCAAAGATGTTTCGAAGTGACCTCTGACACAGAACTCACCCTCAGAGACTTTTGGAAGAACCATTTTAATATCCTCCATTGCTTGAGAATAATAGACAAAGCCTGGGATGAAGTTTCTTTGAGGACACTGAAATCCTCCTGGAGAAATCTGTGGCCAGACTGTGTGGCACTGAAAGACTTAGAAGACACTGCCACGGAAGCTGTTGTAGTGAATGAAATTGTGTCCCTGGGAAAATCCATGGGTTTGGATGTAGACAATGATGATGTGGAGGAGTTGATTGAAGATCACCGAAATGAGTTGACAACTGAAGAACTTCAAGAACTACAGAGAGAACAGCAGGAAGTGATTGAAGATGTGTCTTCAGAGGAAGAGGAAAACATTTCAACTAAGGAAATTAAAGAATTGTGTCACCATTGGGAAAATATAGAACACATTGTCCAAAAATGGCATCCAAACACAGCTGTGGCGAATAGGAGCGTTAACTTATTTAACGACAATGTGATTGAGCATTTTAGGAGGATTCTAAAAAAAAGACAAAAACAATCAACATTGGATATCTTTTTAATATGTAAAGGACCAAAAAGACAGAAAAAAGAATCAAGGGAAAAATCATCTAACGTTTTTAATATAGAAAGTAATGAGGAATTGTAATATGTAAGTAGAGTTTAAATAATAAAAATCGTATTAAAGAATTATACAATTGTACATTTTTTACTTCTACTGTTCAACTCATTAGTTTAAATAAAGAGTTTGGAACCGATTAATGCAATTTACATTATATCTTATGCGAAAAAATGATTCGCCATTAGTACAAATCGCCATTCGAACTGCCTGCTAGAACGAATTGTGTACGAATAGCGAGGTTCTACTGTATTAACAATTTTGAGAAAAATGTAATTTTAATTATTCAAGGGAGAGAATTTAATTATGAAAATCTAATGAAGATTCTATTGGGGTGTCAAACAAACCAATAGACACATCCAATCACTAATCAGGAGAGAATTTATCAAAAAAAAAAAACTACTTTATAAAAATGACGTCCGAATATTTGATTTAACACCCATGGCTCACTCATTTATATAGCCAGAGGTCCCATAGGGTTAAATATTTGGAGGGAAAAATATAAAAAATTTTGAAAAAATTGTAATTCTAATTATTCAAGGGAGAGAATTTAATTATTAAAATCTAATCAAGATTCTATTGGGGTGACAAACAAACCAATAGACACATCCAATCACTAATCAGGAGAGAATTTTTCAAAAAAAAAAAAACTACTTTATAAAAATCACGTCCGAATATTTGATTGAACACCCATGGCTCATTCATTTATATAGCCAGAGGTCCGAAAGGGTTAAATATTTGGAGGGAAAAATATAAAAAATTTTGAAAAAGTTGTAATTTTAATTATTCAAGGGAGAAAATTTAATTATTAAAATCTAATCAAGATTCTATTGGGTTGTCAAACAAGCCAATAGACACATTCAATCACTAATCAGAGAGAATTTAAAAAAAAAAACGACTTTATAAAAATCAAGTCCGAATTTTTGATTGAACACCCATGGCTCATTCATTTATATAGACAGAGGTCCGAAAGGGTTAAATATTTTGAGGGAAAAATATAAAAAATTTTGAAAAAGTTGTAATTTTAATTATTCAAGGGAGAAAATTTAATTATTAAAATCTAATCAAGATTCTATTGGGTTGTCAAACAAGCCAATAGACACATTCAATCACTAATCAGGAGAATTTAAAAAAAAAAAACACTTTAAAAAAATCAAGTCCGAATTTTTGATTGAACACCCATGGCTCATTCATTTATATAGACAGAGGTCCGAAAGGGTTAAAGATTTTGAGGGAAAATTATAAAAAATTTTGAAAAAGTTGTAATTTTAATTATTCAAGGGAGAGAATTTAATTATTAAAATCTAATCAAGATTCTATTGGGGTGTCAAACAAACCAATAGACACATTCAATCACTAATCAGGAGAGAATTTTTCAAAAAAAAAACTACTTTATAAAAATCACGTCCGAATATTTGATTGAACACCCATGGCTCATTCATTTATATAGCCAGAGGTCCGATAGGGTTAAATATTTGGAGGGAAAAATATAAAAAATTTTGAAAAAATTGTAATTCTAATTATTCAAGGGAGAGAATTTAATTATTAAAATCTAATCAAGATTCTATTGGGGTGTCAAACAAGCCAATAGACACATTCAATCACTAATCAGGAGAGAATTTTTCAAAAAAAAAAACACTTTATAAAAATCAAGTCCGAATATTTGATTGAACACCCATGGCTCATTCATTTATATAGCCAGAGGTCCGAAAGGGTTAAATATTTGGAGGGAAAAATATAAAAAATTTTGAAAAAATTGTAATTTTAATTATTCAAGGGAGAAAATTTAATTATTAAAATCTAATCAAGATTCTATTGGGTTGTCAAACAAACCAATAGACACATTCAATCACTAATCAGGAGAGAACTTTTAAAAAAAAATCCACTTACAGTATATGTTATTTGATATGGATTCAAAAAAAAATTACATTTAACATATTTGAGATAATTATTTGTGTCATGAAAAATATATTTAAAATTTCATCTTGATCAACCCTGACGTTTTCAAGATCTAATTTTTTTATTTGAGTAAATTAACAATGGATCTATGATTGGCAGCTCTTTTTATAAGAGCTTGAATTATTTTATTCATATTAAAAAATTGTATCTTGAAAACGGTACTTGACTAAAGGTAGTTGTTTCATCCCTATGGGTTTTCTTAGGATTTTTTGAAATTTAGACAGGTTATTATTTAAATACTTCTGCATCGATTGATGGCAAAACGAAATTTATGAACAACTATAGTTCCAGAGATATTAAATTCCAAAAGAAAGTGTTTTTCAGGCTCTTATACATTGCACTATGCGGGGTATCGGAAAGTCTACATCACATATTTAATTAGGAATTAAGAAACTCTTCTTACCATTGTTATAAAAAACTAAATCAACATTAAACAATAGCTAATACATTAAGACTTTATAATAAAACAATTATATTTATTCTCTGTTACTAATAATACACGAATAAAGCAGCCACGGGGCGAAACCCCACAGCTGTAAAAAGAGCCGCAAGGCGGGCCTTGAAACTAGTGAATAATATATTTGATATAGATGTGTGTATGTTTATTTGCATTAAACAGAAGACAACCTCATTGTTTCTCTCTATGAATATGAAATTAATTAATCTATAAATTAATCAAAGAATAAAATAAAAACTCGATATAATTAATGTAATGGATGTACACATCTCATCCAATTCACTAATTCATGTAAACTAATATAATATAATTCAGTAGTATAAGTTTAAACCTGATTGAACACATCGTGCTCAGACAGTGATATCTGTTGAACTTTTACCCCAAGAGATATGTTTTTATTGTTAGTTAGTAAATTCAAAACTTAGTCATCATTTTTTTTTTAATTAATAATTAATTATTTAATTTTGTTCGATTTTCACGTGAACTGACTTCGGCCTCTTTTTTTCTATCAGTATGTTGATGAAGCTGTAACAGCCATAAGCAAAGATAATATAAATAATTTTTTATGTGAAATTAATAAATCCAACGCAGTAACATCTAGTTCACGTGGTAGGTTGCCGTTCTTGAATATAGAACTTATTAACAATATAATTTTTATTAAAAAAAAATAAAACTGACTTCAAAAAAATTAAATGCAACAAATAAAATAATAATAACTTAAAAATAAAATAAAATACACTAAAAGGTATAAAATAATTATTATCTTATTTAGTTACAAATAAACGACGAAATATTAACATGAAATTACTTTTTGAAGTCGGTGCCAAACAAACTATACCTATAAGCGAGCGTACCCGCCAAACGTACTAAGTAAGATCCGTCGAGTGCGATTCATAAAATGTATATGTTTGGCACCGACTTCAAAAAGTAATTTCATGTTAATATTTCGTCGTTTAGTTATAACTAAATAAGATAATAATTATTTTATACCTTTTAGTTATTATTATTTTATTTGTTGCATTTAATTTTTTTGCAGTCGGTTTTATTTTTTTTTATAAAAATTATTTTTATTTTTCTCTTTTTAGTGATGTTATTAATAGTGACTTAATATGGTATTATATTGCATGCATCTCGTAAGAGAAAGCGTCGTGCGAATGAATCAGAAAATGATAATAAAATTCAATTCATAAATATAGAAATTCTCTCGAAACGTTTGCGGGTTTTAAATGAATGTTTTAAGATTTTTTTATAAAAGATTTTATTTATTATAATTTCGATTATTTGGTCATAAGAATTGGAGATTTACGTTATTTCGTCATTGATCATATCTTCAGAACTTGACCAAATTAATATGGTACCACCCCTAAGGTACCCTCTTTCCAATAAAAAAAGAATCATTAAAATCGGTTCATAAACAAAGAAGTTATGCCTGAACAAACATATCAAAAAAGGTCCAATACCAATGAAAAAAACGGGACCAATCGGAAGCTAGACTGAACCCAATGCAAAAAAAATCATCAAAATCGGTTCACAATTGGCGGAGATATGAGGTAACATAGACACAAAAACAAAAAAAATTCAGTCGAATAGAGAACCTCCTCCTTTTTTGAAGTCGGTTAAAAAGCAATATACTATTAAACTGGTACAAGAAAAAAGTAAAGAAAATTTAAACATATAAAATTCTAAGTAGGTTTTTCAAAATTTGTATGAAACCTACCTATAATTTTATATATTTAAATTTTCTTTACTTTAATTTCACCATGAGCCTACATCATTCTCTCTTAACCAAGTTGGTACAAGAAAAACCATATGCGGGTGGTGTATTGATTAATTGTAATTCTAGTAGTCTCCTCACTAATAAAATCAACGTAATCAGGGGTCTGGTTCCATAGTTAAACTAACCAACTAGTTAGTACTTATTATAAATGTTAAAATTTAAATTGTAAAAGTTGAGAAAAAAAATTAATTAAAATAAAATAGTATGTATGTATGTATATGCAGATGTAAATATTTATTATAAAAACTTTTGTAAACTACTGTAGATAAAATTATAAATTCCAAATTATAAAATTAATAATAGAAACTTGTATACTAAGAAATGTATAACTTGGAACCAATAAAGGCTATAATAATAACAATAATAATAATCAGGGGTCTATTATGGAGAATCTTGAAATTAAGTGATGAAATTTTTCGATGGAAAATACCATTAAATTTAAGGGAATTTAAAATAAAATATATTTTCTCAATTCTATAGGACCTTCAGATCTCAACTATACTAAAATTTGTACAATTAGGATATGTCAAATTTTTTGTCAAATCAGAAATTTCACAAGGCTTTAATTTAGCCTTGCAAGTATTTTTTTCATTTTGTACCCTTGAATTTTAAGAGAAAGTTGAAAGGGTCCCCCCTTATCATCAGTTTTCCAATTTTTTTAGAAAATAAATATTTGAATTTCCAAGGGATTATACTTATTCCTAGTATAGAGTATTATAAAGATATAGAAAATTATAATTTCGTCAAAGAAACTCGAAAAAAGTTGTACCCTTGAATTTTAAGATAATGTTGATAAGGGCCCACTATAAATTCAATAAAATGATAAAAAAAATTAAAAGTCCAAATGCTTTTTTACTACTTACTTACTTACTACTTAATAGATGAAAATACAAAAGTCGAGTTTTACTACTACTATAAATCTAATAAAATGAAAAAAAATTACAAGTCTATATACAGATTTACTACTACTATAAATCAAAAAGCGATATATTTTAAATAAAATATATTTTTTCAATTCTCTTGGACCTCCTGATCCAGACAATATGTGTAGAGGTGTGCATCCCACCACCATCCACCCCCAACCAACCACCCAGCGCGAAACACGACTTATATAGCCAGTGTCCCCTCCAAGCGGCCAGCCGAAAGCCAGCGGAGCCGTCCGACTCCCGGCGGAGAAGCGGCTCGAGCAGGGGAGAAGCTCCTCCCCGCCCGCCGCTAAGGGGCGACCGGGCAACCAGGATGCCAGCCGGCCGGCGGAGTTAGAGGTGATGAAGGGGCTTGGCTTTCAAAGGATCTCATTAGGAATTTTGAAATGAAAGAGGGGTTTCTTTTAATAAATATTATTTATTCATTTTTTTTATACATACACATCAATTATTATTCAAACATATAATATATAATTATTTAAACTTACAAAATATTATCATATTCAAAAGATAATAAATTTTCTTGGAGATGAACAGTAAGCAGGAGATTGAATCAGCAAGTGATCTGTAAAAGAAATACATAAAATTATTAGAGAATATAATTAAATTTAAATAAATTAATATTTAAATATAATTCTAATTCGTCATATAAAATATAATTCTATTTCCAATTTTATAAAATATATTAATTCCAATCTTGTTTTTTTCAGATGGGCAACTCGATTCGACCATTCCACAAATTAACAAAAAGAAAACAGAAAAATAATTCTACTTACAATATTTTATTTAAAATGTTTTCAAATAAATTATTTTCCATGTAGTGAAATTACTTAATTTAAATAAAAAACAAACTGAAACGTTATATGAATATTTATTTTATTAATTAAAAATAGTCACCTTTTTTATTAACTTTAGATTAAAAGTACTTTTGAAGTTATTTTTCCAAATAAACAGGCAATAATTTTTTTTTTTTTTAATTCTTAACTAAGAGATAATTTTTTTTTACTTAGGGAAAATGGTGTAGGTTTTAAGTGAAACATGATAGTAATTAATAAAGTAAAGGGTGTGTAGTTTCACAGTGAATGAAATAAAACTCAGAGGTTTATACAAACTCAATATATTAGTCCATCATCAGGAGTTTACAGATTAAAAACTGTTTTTAA
>JAKCPI010018242.1:0-28908 GCA_023213315.1 Euborellia annulipes
AATATAACCTTAATTAGGCTTTAATTATTAAAATATCTCTCTTGAAAAAAATTAGAATTTTATTTTTCTCAAAATTTTTAATACTTTTTCCCTGAAATTTTTAACCTTTTCGGACCTCGGCTATATAAGGGCATGAGCCATGGGTGCTCAATCAAAAATTCGGACTCGAAATTTGATAAATTTTTGATAAATTTTCACCTGATTTGTGAATGAATGTGTTTATTGGTTTGTTTGTCACCCCAATATAACCTTAATTAGGCTTTAATTATTAAAATATCTCTCTTGAAAAATTAGAATTTTATTTTTCTCAAAATTTTTAATACTTTTTCCCTGAAATTTTTAACCTTTTCGGACCTCGGCTATATAAGGGCATGAGCCATGGGTGCTCAATCAAAAATTCGGACTCGAAATTTGATAAATTTTTGATAAATTTTCACCTGATTTGTGAATGAATGTGTTTATTGGTTTGTTTGTCACCCCAATATAACCTTAATTAGGCTTTAATTATTAAAATATCTCTCTTGAAAAAAATTAGAATTTTATTTTCCTCAAAATTTTTAATACTTTTTCGCTGAAATTTTTAACCTTTTCGGACCTCGGCTATATAAGGGCATGAGCCATGGGTGCTCAATCAAAAATTCGGACTCGAAATTTGATAAATTTTTGATAAATTTTCACCTGATTTGTGAATGAATGTGTTTATTGGTTTGTTTGTCACCCCAATATAACCTTAATTAGGCTTTAATTATTAAAATATCTCTCTTGAAAAAAATTAGAATTTTATTTTCCTCAAAATTTTTAATACTTTTTCGCTGAAATTTTTAACCTTTTCGGACCTCGGCTATATAAGGGCATGAGCCATGGGTGCTCAATCAAAAATTCAGACTCGAAATTTGATAAAGTTTTTGATAAATTTTCACCTGATTTGTGAATGAATGTGTTTATTGGTTTGTTTGTCACCCCAATATAACCTTAATTAGGCTTTAATTATTAAAATATCTCTCTTGAAAAAATTAGAATTTTATTTTCCTCAAAATTTTTAATACTTTTTCGCTGAAATTTTTAACCTTTTCGGACCTCGGCTATATAAGGGCATGAGCCATGGGTGCTCAATCAAAAATTCGGACTCGAAATTTGATAAATTTTTGATAAATTTTCACCTGATTTGTGAATGAATGTGTTTATTGGTTTGTTTGTCACCCCAATATAACCTTAATTAGGCTTTAATTATTAAAATATCTCTCTTGAAAAAAATTAGAATTTTATTTTCCTCAAAATTTTTAATACTTTTTCGCTGAAATTTTTAACCTTTTCGGACCTCGGCTATATAAGGGCATGAGCCATGGGTGCTCAATCAAAAATTCGGACTCGAAATTTGATAAATTTTTGATAAATTTTCACCTGATTTGTGAATGAATGTGTTTATTGGTTTGTTTGTCACCCCAATATAACCTTAATTAGGCTTTAATTATTAAAATATCTCTCTTGAAAAAATTAGAATTTTATTTTCCTCAAAATTTTTAATACTTTTTCGCTGAAATTTTTAACCTTTTCGGACCTCGGCTATATAAGGGCATGAGCCATGGGTGCTCAATCAAAAATTCGGACTCGAAATTTGATAAATTTTTGATAAATTTTCACCTGATTTGTGAATGAATGTGTTTATTGGTTTGTTTGTCACCCCAATATAACCTTAATTAGGCTTTAATTATTAAAATATCTCTCTTGAAAAAATTAGAATTTTATTTTCCTCAAAATTTTTAATACTTTTTCCCTGAAATTTTTAACCTTTTCGGACCTCGGCTATATAAGGGCATGAGCCATGGGTGCTCAATCAAAAATTCGGACTCGAAATTTGATAAATTTTTGATAAATTTTCACCTGATTTGTGAATGAATGTGTTTATTGGTTTGTTTGTCACCCCAATATAACCTTAATTAGGCTTTAATTATTAAAATATCTCTCTTGAAAAATTAGAATTTTATTTTTCTCAAAATTTTTAATACTTTTTCCCTGAAATTTTTAACCTTTTCGGACCTCGGCTATATAAGGGCATGAGCCATGGGTGCTCAATCAAAAATTCGGACTCGAAATTTGATAAAGGCTTTTTTGATAAATTTTCACCTGATTTGTGAATGAATGTGTTTATTGGTTTGTTTGTCACCCCAATATAACCTTAATTAGGCTTTAATTATTAAAATATCTCTCTTGAAAAAATTAGAATTTTATTTTTCTCAAAATTTTTAATACTTTTTCGCTGAAATTTTTAACCTTTTCGGACCTCGGCTATATAAGGGCATGAGCCATGGGTGCTCAATCAAAAATTCGGACTCGAAATTTGATAAAGGTTTTTTGATAAATTTTCACCTGATTTGTGAATGAATGTGTTTATTGGTTTGTTTGTCACCCCAATATAACCTTAATTAGGCTTTAATTATTAAAATATCTCTCTTGAAAAAAATTAGAATTTTATTTTTCTCAAAATTTTTAATACTTTTTCCCTGAAATTTTTAACCTTTTCGGACCTCGGCTATATAAGGGCATGAGCCATGGGTGCTCAATCAAAAATTCGGACTCGAAATTTGATAAATTTTTGATAAATTTTCACCTGATTTGTGAATGAATGTGTTTATTGGTTTGTTTGTCACCCCAATATAACCTTAATTAGGCTTTAATTATTAAAATATCTCTCTTGAAAAAATTAGAATTTTATTTTTCTCAAAATTTTTAATACTTTTTCCCTGAAATTTTTAACCTTTTCGGACCTCGGCTATATAAGGGCATGAGCCATGGGTGCTCAATCAAAAATTCGGACTCGAAATTTGATAAAGTGCTCGTATTTTTTGATAAATTTTCACCTGATTTGTGAATGAATGTGTTTATTGGTTTGTTTGTCACCCCAATATAACCTTAATTAGGCTTTAATTATTAAAATATCTCTCTTGAAAAATTAGAATTTTATTTTTCTCAAAATTTTTAATACTTTTTCCCTGAAATTTTTAACCTTTTCGGACCTCGGCTATATAAGGGCATGAGCCATGGGTGCTCAATCAAAAATTCGGACTCGAAATTTGATAAAGTGCTGTTTTTGATAAATTTTCACCTGATTTGTGAATGAATGTGTTTATTGGTTTGTTTGTCACCCCAATATAACCTTAATTAGGCTTTAATTATTAAAATATCTCTCTTGAAAAATTAGAATTTTATTTTTCTCAAAATTTTTAATACTTTTTCCTTGAAATTTTTAACCTTTTCGGACCTCGGCTATATAAGGGCATGAGCCATGGGTGCTCAATCAAAAATTCGGACTCGAAATTTGATAAAGGTTTTTGATAAATTTTCACCTGATTTGTGAATGAATGTGTTTATTGGTTTGTTTGTCACCCCAATATAACCTTAATTAGGCTTTAATTATTAAAATATCTCTCTTGAAAAATTAGAATTTTATTTTTCTCAAAATTTTTAATACTTTTTCCTTGAAATTTTTAACCTTTTCGGACCTCGGCTATATAAGGGCATGAGCCATGGGTGCTCAATCAAAAATTCGGACTCGAAATTTGATAAAGTGCTGTTTTTTGATAAATTTTCACCTGATTTGTGAATGAATGTGTTTATTGGTTTGTTTGTCACCCCAATATAACCTTAATTAGGCTTTAATTATTAAAATATCTCTCTTGAAAAATTAGAATTTTATTTTTCTCAAAATTTTTAATACTTTTTCCCTGAAATTTTTAACCTTTTCGGACCTCGGCTATATAAGGGCATGAGCCATGGGTGCTCAATCAAAAATTCGGACTCGAAATTTGATAAAGTGCTCGTATTTTTTGATAAATTTTCACCTGATTTGTGAATGAATGTGTTTATTGGTTTGTTTGTCACCCCAATATAACCTTAATTAGGCTTTAATTATTAAAATATCTCTCTTGAAAAATTAGAATTTTATTTTTCTCAAAATTTTTAATACTTTTTCCCTGAAATTTTTAACCTTTTCGGACCTCGGCTATATAAGGGCATGAGCCATGGGTGCTCAATCAAAAATTCGGACTCGAAATTTGATAAAGGCTCTTTTTGATAAATTTTCACCTGATTTGTGAATGAATGTGTTTATTGGTTTGTTTGTCACCCCAATATAACCTTAATTAGGCTTTAATTATTAAAATATCTCTCTTGAAAAAATTAGAATTTTATTTTTCTCAAAATTTTTAATACTTTTTTCCTTGAAATTTTTAACCTTTTCGGACCTCGGCTATATAAGGGCATGAGCCATGGGTGCTCAATCAAAAATTCGGACTCGAAATTTGATAAAGGGCCCGTATTTTTGGATAAATTTTCACCTGATTTGTGAATGAATGTGTTTATTGGTTTGTTTGTCACCCCAATATAACCTTAATTAGGCTTTAATTATTAAAATATCTCTCTTGAAAAATTAGAATTTTATTTTTCTCAAAATTTTTAATACTTTTTCCTTGAAATTTTTAACCTTTTCGGACCTCGGCTATATAAGGGCATGAGCCATGGGTGCTCAATCAAAAATTCGGACTCGAAATTTGATAAAGTTTTGGATAAATTTTCACCTGATTTGTGAATGAATGTGTTTATTGGTTTGTTTGTCACCCCAATATAACCTTAATTAGGCTTTAATTATTAAAATATCTCTCTTGAAAAATTAGAATTTTATTTTTCTCAAAATTTTTAATACTTTTTCCCTGAAATTTTTAACCTTTTCGGACCTCGGCTATATAAGGGCATGAGCCATGGGTGCTCAATCAAAAATTCGGACTCGAAATTTGATAAATTTTGGATAAATTTTCACCTGATTTGTGAATGAATGTGTTTATTGGTTTGTTTGTCACCCCAATATAACCTTAATTAGGCTTTAATTATTAAAATATCTCTCTTGAAAAATTAGAATTTTATTTTTCTCAAAATTTTTAATACTTTTTCCCTGAAATTTTTAACCTTTTCGGACCTCGGCTATATAAGGGCATGAGCCATGGGTGCTCAATCAAAAATTCGGACTCGAAATTTGATAAAGGCTGTTTTGGATAAATTTTCACCTGATTTGTGAATGAATGTGTTTATTGGTTTGTTTGTCACCCCAATATAACCTTAATTAGGCTTTAATTATTAAAATATCTCTCTTGAAAAATTAGAATTTTATTTTTCTCAAAATTTTTAATACTTTTTCTTTGAAATTTTTAACCTTTTCGGACCTCGGCTATATAAGGGCATGAGCCATGGGTGCTCAATCAAAAATTCGGACTCGAAATTTGATAAATTTTGGATAAATTTTCACCTGATTTGTGAATGAATGTGTTTATTGGTTTGTTTGTCACCCCAATATAACCTTAATTAGGCTTTAATTATTAAAATATCTCTCTTGAAAAATTAGAATTTTATTTTTCTCAAAATTTTTAATACTTTTTCCTTGAAATTTTTAACCTTTTCGGACCTCGGCTATATAAGGGCATGAGCCATGGGTGCTCAATCAAAAATTCGGACTCGAAATTTGATAAATTTTGGATAAATTTTCACCTGATTTGTGAATGAATGTGTTTATTGGTTTGTTTGTCACCCCAATATAACCTTAATTAGGCTTTAATTATTAAAATATCTCTCTTGAAAAATTAGAATTTTATTTTTCTCAAAATTTTTAATACTTTTTCTTTGAAATTTTTAACCTTTTCGGACCTCGGCTATATAAGGGCATGAGCCATGGGTGCTCAATCAAAAATTCGGACTCGAAATTTGATAAATTTTTGGATAAATTTTCACCTGATTTGTGAATGAATGTGTTTATTGGTTTGTTTGTCACCCCAATATAACCTTAATTAGGCTTTAATTATTAAAATATCTCTCTTGAAAAATTAGAATTTTATTTTTCTCAAAATTTTTAATACTTTTTCCCTGAAATTTTTAACCTTTTCGGACCTCGGCTATATAAGGGCATGAGCCATGGGTGCTCAATCAAAAATTCGGACTCGAAATTTGATAAATTTTGGATAAATTTTCACCTGATTTGTGAATGAATGTGTTTATTGGTTTGTTTGTCACCCCAATATAACCTTAATTAGGCTTTAATTATTAAAATATCTCTCTTGAAAAATTAGAATTTTATTTTTCTCAAAATTTTTAATACTTTTTCCTTGAAATTTTTAACCTTTTCGGACCTCGGCTATATAAGGGCATGAGCCATGGGTGCTCAATCAAAAATTCGGACTCGAAATTTGATAAATTTTTGATAAATTTTCACCTGATTTGTGAATGAATGTGTTTATTGGTTTGTTTGTCACCCCAATATAACCTTAATTAGGCTTTAATTATTAAAATATCTCTCTTGAAAAATTAGAATTTTATTTTTCTCAAAATTTTTAATACTTTTTCTCTGAAATTTTTAACCTTTTCGGACCTCGGCTATATAAGGGCATGAGCCATGGGTGCTCAATCAAAAATTCGGACTCGAAATTTGATAAACTGCTCGTATTTTTTGATAAATTTTCACCTGATTTGTGAATGAATGTGTTTATTGGTTTGTTTGTCACCCCAATATAACCTTAATTAGGCTTTAATTATTAAAATATCTCTCTTGAAAAATTAGAATTTTATTTTTCTCAAAATTTTTAATACTTTTTCTCTGAAATTTTTAACCTTTTCGGACCTCGGCTATATAAGGGCATGAGCCATGGGTGCTCAATCAAAAATTCGGACTCGAAATTTGATAAAGTTTTTTGGATAAATTTTCACCTGATTTGTGAATGAATGTGTTTATTGGTTTGTTTGTCACCCCAATATAACCTTAATTAGGCTTTAATTATTAAAATATCTCTCTTGAAAAATTAGAATTTTATTTTTCTCAAAATTTTTAATACTTTTTCCCTGAAATTTTTAACCTTTTCGGACCTCGGCTATATAAGGGCATGAGCCATGGGTGCTCAATCAAAAATTCGGACTCGAAATTTGATAAACTTCTCGTTTTTTTGATAAATTTTCACCTGATTTGTGAATGAATGTGTTTATTGGTTTGTTTGTCACCCCAATATAACCTTAATTAGGCTTTAATTATTAAAATATCTCTCTTGAAAAATTAGAATTTTATTTTTCTCAAAATTTTTAATACTTTTTCCCTGAAATTTTTAACCTTTTCGGACCTCGGCTATATAAGGGCATGAGCCATGGGTGCTCAATCAAAAATTCGGACTCGAAATTTGATAAAGTGTGTTTTTGATAAATTTTCACCTGATTTGTGAATGAATGTGTTTATTGGTTTGTTTGTCACCCCAATATAACCTTAATTAGGCTTTAATTATTAAAATATCTCTCTTGAAAAATTAGAATTTTATTTTTCTCAAAATTTTTAATACTTTTTCCCTGAAATTTTTAACCTTTTCGGACCTCGGCTATATAAGGGCATGAGCCATGGGTGCTCAATCAAAAATTCGGACTCGAAATTTGATAAAGTGCTCGTATTTTTTGATAAATTTTCACCTGATTTGTGAATGAATGTGTTTATTGGTTTGTTTGTCACCCCAATATAACCTTAATTAGGCTTTAATTATTAAAATATCTCTCTTGAAAAAATTAGAATTTTATTTTCCTCAAAATTTTTAATACTTTTTCCCTGAAATTTTTAACCTTTTCGGACCTCGGCTATATAAGGGCATGAGCCATGGGTGCTCAATCAAAAATTCGGACTCGAAATTTGATAAACTTCTCGTATTTTTTGATAAATTTTCACCTGATTTGTGAATGAATGTGTTTATTGGTTTGTTTGTCACCCCAATATAACCTTAATTAGGCTTTAATTATTAAAATATCTCTCTTGAAAAATTAGAATTTCTATTTTTCTCAAAATTTTTAATACTTTTTCCCTGAAATTTTTAACCTTTTCGGACCTCGGCTATATAAGGGCATGAGCCATGGGTGCTCAATCAAAAATTCGGACTCGAAATTTGATAAATTGCTGTTTTTGATAAATTTTCACCTGATTTGTGAATGAATGTGTTTATTGGTTTGTTTGTCACCCCAATATAACCTTAATTAGGCTTTAATTATTAAAATATCTCTCTTGAAAAAATTAGAATTTTATTTTCCTCAAAATTTTTAATACTTTTTCCCTGAAATTTTTAACCTTTTCGGACCTCGGCTATATAAGGGCATGAGCCATGGGTGCTCAATCAAAAATTCGGACTCGAAATTTGATAAATTTTTGATAAATTTTCACCTGATTTGTGAATGAATGTGTTTATTGGTTTGTTTGTCACCCCAATATAACCTTAATTAGGCTTTAATTATTAAAATATCTCTCTTGAAAAAATTAGAATTTTATTTTCCTCAAAATTTTTAATACTTTTTCCCTGAAATTTTTAACCTTTTCGGACCTCGGCTATATAAGGGCATGAGCCATGGGTGCTCAATCAAAAATTCGGACTCGAAATTTGATAAATTTTTGATAAATTTTCACCTGATTTGTGAATGAATGTGTTTATTGGTTTGTTTGTCACCCCAATATAACCTTAATTAGGCTTTAATTATTAAAATATCTCTCTTGAAAAATTAGAATTTTATTTTTCTCAAAATTTTTAATACTTTTTCCCTGAAATTTTTAACCTTTTCGGACCTCGGCTATATAAGGGCATGAGCCATGGGTGCTCAATCAAAAATTCGGACTCGAAATTTGATAAAGGAGTGCTGTTTTTTGATAAATTTTCACCTGATTTTTGAATGAATGTGTCTATTGGTTTGTTTGTCACTCCCAATATAACCTCAATTAGACTTTAATTATTAAAATATCTCCCTGGAATAATTAGAATTTCAATTTCCTCGAAATTTTTAATCCTTTTCCCTGAAATTTTACCCTTTCGGACCTCGGCTATATTAGGGAATGAGCCATGGGTGCTCAATCAAAAATTCAGACTTGAAATTTGATAATGTGCTCGATAAATTACATACATTTCTCGAAATTTTTAATACATTTTCCCTGAAATATTTAACCCTTTGGGACCTCGGCTATATAAGGGAATGAACCATGGGTGTTCAATAAAAAATTCGGACTTGAAATTGATAAAGTGCTCGTATTTTTTTAAAAATTTTCACCTGATTAGTGAATGAATTTGTCTATAGGTTTGTTTGTCACTCCCAATAGAACCTCAATTAGACTTTAATTATTAAAATATCTCCCTGGAATAATTAGAATTACAAATTCCTCGAAATTTTTAATACTTTTCCCCTGAAATATTTAACCCTTTGGGACCTCGGCTATATAAGGGAATGAGCCATGGGTGTTCAATAAAAAATTCGGACTTGAAATTGATAAAGTGCTCGTATTTTTTGAAAAATTTTCACCTGATTATTGAATGAATTTGTCTATAGGTTTGTTTGTCACTCCCAATAGAACCTCAATTAGACTTTAATTATTAAAATATCTCCCTGGAATAATTAGAATTACAAATTTCCTCAAAATTTTTAATACTTTTCCCTGAAATATTTAACCCTTTGGGACCTCGGCTATATAAGGGAATGAGCCATGGGTGTTCAATAAAAAATTCGGACTTGAAATTGATAAAGTGCTCGTATTTTTTTGAAAAATTTTCACCTGATTATTGAATGAATTTGTCTATAGGTTTGTTTGTCACCCCCAATAGAACCTCAATTAGACTTTAATTATTAAAATATCTCCCTGGAATAATTAGAATTACAATTTCCTCGAAATTTTTAATACTTTTCCCCTGAAATATTTAACCCTTTGGGACCTAGGCTATATAAGGGAATGAGCCATGGGTGTTCAATAAAAAATTCGGACTTGAAATTGATAAAGTGCTCGTATTTTTTGAAAAATTTTCACCTGATTAGTGAATGAATTTGTCTATAGGGTTGTTTGTCACTCCCAATAGAACCTCAATTAGACTTTAATTATTAAAATATCTCCATGGAATAATTAGAATTACAATTTCCTCGAAATTTTTAATACTTTTCCCCTGAAATATTTAACCCTTTGGGAGCTCGGCTATATAAGGGAATGAGCCATGGGTGTTCAATAAAAAATTCGGACTTGAAATTGATAAAGTGCTCGTATTTTTTGAAAAATTTCCACCTGATTATTGAATGAATTTGTCTATAGGTTTGTTTGTCACTCCCAATAGAACCTCAATTAGACTTTAATTATTAAAATATCTCCATGGAATAATTAGAATTACAATTTCCTCGAAATTTTTAATAATTTTCCCCTGAAATATTTAACCCTTTGGGACCTAGGCTATATAAGGGAATGAACCATGGGTGTTCAATAAAAAATTCGGACTTGAAATTGATAAAGTGCTCGTATTTTTTGAAAAATTTCAACCTGATTATTGAATGAATTTGTCTATAGGGTTGTTTGTCACTCCCAATAGAACCTCAATTAGACTTTAATTATTAAAATATCTCCATGGAATAATTAGAATTACAATTTCCTCGAAATTTTTAATAATTTTCCCCTGAAATATTTAACCCTTTGGGACCTCGGCTATATAAGGGAATGAGCCATGGGTGTTCAATAAAAAATTCGGACTTGAAATTGATAAAGTGCTCGTATTTTTTTAAAAATTTTCACCTGATTATTGAATGAATTTGTCTATAGGTTTGTTTGTCACTCCCAATAGAACCTCAATTAGACTTTAATTATTAAAATATCTCCATGGAATAATTAGAATTACAATTTCCTCAAAATTTTTAATAATTTTCCCCTGAAATATTTAACCCTTTGGGACTCTCGGCTATATAAGGGAATGAGCCATGGGTGTTCAATAAAAAATTCGGACTTGAAATTGATAAAGTGCTCGTATTTTTTGAAAAATTTCCACCTGATTATTGAATGAATTTGTCTATAGGTTTGTTTGTCACTCCCAATAGAACCTCAATTAGACTTTAATTATTAAAATATCTCCATGGAATAATTAGAATTACAAATTTCCTCGAAATTTTTAATACTTTTCCCCTGAAATATTTAACCCTTTGGGACCTCGGCTATATAAGGGAATGAGCCATGGGTGTTCAATAAAAAATTCGGACTTGAAATTGATAAAGTGCTCGTATTTTTTGATAAATTTTCGCCTGATTATTGAATGAATTTGTCTATAGGTTTGTTTGTCACCCCCAATAGAACCTCAATTAGAATTTAATTATTTAAATATCTCCATGGAATAATTAGAATTACAATTTCGTCAAAATTTTTAATACTTTTCCCCTGAAATATTTAACCCTTTCGGACCTAGGCTATATAAGGGAATGAGCCATGGGTGTTCAATAAAAAATTCGGACTTGAAATTGATAAAGTGCTCGTATTTTTTTATAAATTTTCACCTGATTAGTGAATGAATGTGTCTATAAGTTTGTTTGTCACTCCCACTAGAACCTCAATTAGACCTCAATTATTTATTTAATCCTTTCGGATCTCAAGGATATATAATCTTACTACCATGGTGGAGTTCAAACAAAAATTCCCACTATAAATTGATAAAGTGATCTTATTTTTTGAGAGATTATCTCCTGTTTCGTAAATGAATGTGTCCTTAGGTTTGTTTACCAGTCCTAAAGAATCTTGATTCGATATAAAGTATCTCCCTTTTATAATTAGAATTACATTTTTCTCAAAATTTTTAATACTTTTACCCAGAAATATTTTACCCTTTTTGATCTTAGGCTATATATTTGAATAAGCCATGGTGGTGTACAAACAAAAATTCGGACTATATATTGATAAAGTGCTCTGTATAGATTTCTCCTGTGTACCTAATGAATATGTCTATTGTTTTTTATTTCATTCTAAATATTTTGCTTTTTTTTATTTCGCTTCAAAGTTTTAACAAATTCTAACTTTGGAATCAATCAATTTTAATATCCCTTTTGTCCATTTTCAGAAGATATCGTCGAGAGGGCACTCCAATTTGGAGTCGAGTCATCGTTGGAGCTCGAGCTGTGGAGGTGGGTCAGACATTTTTCATTCTTTTTATAACAAAAAGGCCAAAAAATATATCCCCAAAAAATCGTTAGTAATTTTCAAAATTATTTCTTTTTACAACCAAAATGAATGCTTCAACAATATATTTGAATTCTTTTTAATTAATGTAACAATATCATTTACATATTTGATAATATATTGATTGGCTTTTTTGAATTTCAAAGAGCACACACATTTACTATCCTTTTCTTTATTTTTAATACTACTTTTTAAGTGATAACCAAATTATGATCTAATTGAAAGTTTCTTTTTCCCGAGAGTAGCAGAATTTTTATAAAGTCTCATAAGTTTTAATATTTTTTCCTTCAAAATTAACCCTTTTGTAGCTCAGGCTATATAATCGAATGAGACATGGCGCTTTTAGAACAAAAAATCGCACTTGACATAAGATAGTAAACATATATTTTTTTTATTCCTATAAGTATATTATGTCAGAAGGCATTTCGACTTTACTGTTGCCTCTCGGATACGACTATTTTATTTGAAGTACAAATGTTTCCCGAGTAATTTCCCCATTTTTCAATGGAAATTTTAACAAATTTCAAAAAATTCTTCCTTTAAGAAAGAAATAAAGTATAATATCACAATTAGTTTCCTTATATTCCTTTCTTAAATCAGCTATTTTTTTAAATTTGTTAAAATGTCCATTGATAAAGGCAGAACCTCTCCCGAAACATTTGGACTTAAATAAACGTTTTCAGATTGATTTTTAGAAAATTATTTGTTTGAGATTATAATTTCGAAGTTTTGACCCTCATCATTATTATTTTTAATAATAAATAATATTCTATGTGTTATTTCTCATGGGTTCATTTACCCGATTGGATGTTAGTAAATTGGTTTTGTTGTTATATTAAGATGACCATTTCACAAACGTTTGTGTTGCTATTCCAGAATTAAGGGTTAAAACATGCGTTTTGTATTCTGTTAGAGATTTCTCTATTTAAAAATGATAGGTATTCTAGAATTTATTTTTCTTTGAATTCATCCTGTTTTGAAATAGTTTAATTAATTTCAATTATTTCTACATTTTTTAAACTATTTATAAAGTGAAAAGTGAAAATATTAGATGAAGGCTAGGTTCTCGAAACTATAGTCTCTTACAAGTAAATAAAATTATATAAATTTATAGGTACTTGTTAATTTGCATCTCAATGATTTATATTTATTTTTAAATGATTATTCAAATAAAAAAAGTAAAGATAATCTGATTGAAAGAAATTAGGGATAGGATAAAAAATGGGGTAGATTTATTATATTTAAATAAATATAATAAATATTCAAATAAAAACAGCAAAAATAATATTCTTTGTTTTTTATTAAAATCCAAATCAAGTTATGTTAATTAATTTAAAGTACATAATTTTTTTACATAATAAATATATTTCATTTCTCTTGTTTGATTTAGTCAATGGCGACTCAGTTGTTGTCCGAATCTGAAAAAAAAAAGATTTAAAATTAATATATTTTATAAATTATAATATTTCATTTAGATAGTTAGTTAAATAACTGGTATTTTTCTTTTACAGATCAATATCCGGCTCAATCTACTTGCTCGGTGTTCATCTTCAAGAAAATGAATTATTCTAAATATGTATATAATTAATATATAATTTAATTTGTATAATAGTATGTAATAATGTATATGATTTAATTTGTATAAAGTATGTAATAATGTATATGATTATTTTATAATAGTATGTATAATATATATATTATTTAATTTGTATAATAGTATGTAAAGAAAAAAAAGATGTCAAATAAATTTTATTTTCAAAAAGAACCCCCCCTTTCATTTCAAAATACCATTCCTATAATATCCATTGACTGCCCGTCCATTCCGCTTACCTCCGCGCCTCCGCCGGCCGAAAGCCAGCGGAGCCGCTCGAGCGCCGCAGGAGGGGTGACCCCTCCCACCCGGGCCACCTCACCTGGGGGACTCGGGGCGCTCCGCCGGTTTTCGGGGCCTTCGGCGGCTGGCCACTTGGAGGGGAGACTCGGCTATATAAGTAATTTTTTCGCTGGGGATGGTTGGTTGGGGTTTGGGATGGATATATTGCACTTCAAGTGTTTAAATTGCTATATTAAGATTATTAATGGTTCTTTAGTATAGTATATATATATATATATATCCTAGTATTTTATATATATATATATCCTAGTATTATATATATATATATATAGTATTATATATATATATATATATATATATATATATATATATATTATATATATATATATATATATATATATATATATATATATATATATATATATATATGGTACATATATATATATATAATATGTTGTTTTAAATTTTTAGTAACATCAAAACACTCATGTGTTTGATTTATTTTTTTAATTACAGAATATATAGTATAATTAAAATACAACTATAATATTCTGTAATTAAAAAAATAAATCAAAACATGAGTGTTTTAATGTTACTAAATATCTAAAGTCTTCAAATGATAATAGAGTCAATTAATTATACTCTATCATTACTTGAAGACATCTGCAAAATCAGAAGCCGAAACTTCATTAGACAATTTTCTAATTTTACCTTGAGTGGTCGAAAAGAATTCCAAAACAATCTCGCAGATCATATGACTTACCTTCGAAGCCTGATTTGTTGCAGATATTATTTGCTAGAAAAAAAATCTATAGGTGCACTATCTAACTTTGCATTTAATAATTATACCAAGTTTTTTTTTTACATATTATATTCCATCTTACGATTGCCTAATATGTAAAAATAATTGAATAAATAATAATAATTAATTCAAAACTAATTCACGGATATTTTTATTTATCTTTAAATAATATTCATTCTTTCATATTTCAATAAGTGATTGTTTATTATTTCAAGAATGATGGAAATGTTCATTTATTAAGATTTCAATAATTTATTGTATTGACTAAAAAATGTTATGATTTTACAGAGTTTAATGTCTAAAATTGTAATCTATTGGTTTTGAACTCTATGTAATATTATTCTAATTATTATTAAAATAATAAAAAATATATTTATTTGGATGTTAAATTATTTTACACATTTTTACACGCTTTATATTAGCTTCACCTGTAGAGTTCTATGAATGTATCAATGTGACTTTTGTTCTGTAATTAATATTATATTTTCAAAATAAAAATTGAGAAATGCTAATATATATTATCTTTTTATTTATTTAAATAAATTTCCTTACACAAACTCCTAACTAGTCCTACACTAAGTTCTTTCTAATTCATATATGAGCCGTTTTCTTTGAAAGTGGTGTAAGTCCAATTTTGAAAAAAATGAGTTAATGTCAGTTTTAGTTAGACATAGATGTCTTCTTTTCATATTTATAATATCCCAGTCAATGGAGTACAATATCCTCATGAATTCGTCAAAATAAAAATATCGAAATATATATAAATATATGTATTTATAAAAATATAAATACAAATATCTCGAAATAACAAAAAAATGGACTTACACCACTTTCAAAATAAACGGCTCATATGCGAGACTACTTTCAAATAGTAATCCTTTCTTTGGATTAGATTGTTTTTTTTCTCTTGGGAAAACTAAATAAAATTTTGATTTTAATGTAAAGCTAATTAATCAGAGGCAATTCTTAAGTTAGTATAATGAAATTAAAAATCACTTGGGTTGACAAATGAACAAACAGATACATTCTTCCACTAATAAGAAGAAATTTATGAAAAAATCACCGATGTGATCAATTTCGAGCCTTTCAGGTGACTGCGGATCGACCCAGGGACTAGGAATTTATACACTTGAGATCCGAAAAGGTTAACTTTTTCTTAGAAAAACTATATAAAATTTTGACTTTTATGTAATTCTGTTTATTCAAAGACAATTATTAAGTTACTATAATAATGAAATAGGGGGGGGGGGGGGCAAAGAAACAGATACATTCTTCTACTAGAAAGAAAAAATGTTTTCAAAAAATTCACCGATTAATTGATTTTCATGTTTCCGCCCTGACTTGGGATCGACCCATGAGCTCTGAATTTATACCCTTGAGTCGCGAAAGGCTTAATTTATTCTTGGGAAAACTAAATAAAATTTTGATTTTAATGTAAAGCTAATTAATCAGAGGCAATTCTTAAGTTGTATAGAAATTAAAAATCACTTGGGTTGACAAATGAACAAACAGATACATTTCTTCCATTACTAAGAAGAAATTTAATCAATAAACTCAACAAATTTATCAATTTTGGGCCTTTTAGATTACTGGGATTCGAACCGATTTCTCAGGATCTACACCCTTGACCTATATTATTCTTGGGAAAACTATATAAAATTTTGAATTTACTGTAATTCTAAGGCAATTATTAAGTTACAAAATTGAATTTAAAATTCATATGGGGTGCTAAATCAACAAATAGATACATTCTAGCAAAATTAATAAAAAATGTTATTTAAAAAATCGCCGATATTATCAATTACGAGCATTTGAATTGAGTGGGGATCAATCCAGGAGCATTCAATTTATACTCTTGACAGACGAAAGGATTTGTTATTCTTGGGGAAAACTATTTAAAATTTTGATTTAAATCTAATTCTAATTATTCAATGGAGATATTAAATTAGTATGATTAAATTAAAAAATAATTTTAGCTACAAACAAACAAACATAGATTCGTCCCACTTAATAAGAAGAAATGTAATCAAAAACTCACCTAAGTTATCAATTTCGAGCCGTTTAGATGACTAGGAATCGAAGCAAGTATTCTGGATTTAGTACCCTTGAAACCTGAAAAGGATAATTTAATCTTAGGAAAACTATATACAATTTTGATTTTAATCTCAAGCTAATCATTCAATGGCAATAATTAACTTAATGAAATTAAATTAAAAACACCTTGGGTTGCAAACAATCAAATAGATACATTCTTCCACTAATAAAAAAAATTTAATAAAAAAAAAACACCGATTAGATCATTTTAAGGTATACGTCCCAACTGCTGTGAATTTATACCCTTGAGACCCGAAGGTAGCTTAATTTATTTTTAAAAAGAATATATAAAATTTTGACTTTAATATAACTCTAATTATTCAGAGGCAATATTTAATTATTTATAATGAAATGAAATATCAATTGGGCTGTCAAACATCAAAGAGGTAGATTATTCCACTTATAAGAACGAATTCTATCAAAAAACTAAGCGATTATATCATTTTCATGTCTCCGACTTTACTGTGAATCGACCCTTTGAAATCGGAAAGGCTCAATCTATTTATTGAGAAAAGTATTGTATATAAAATCATGACTTGAATGTAATTCTATTTATTCAGAGGCAATAATTAGACAATTAAAATTTAATTAGGAATCAATAGGGGTGGTAAACAAATAAACTAGACACATTCTTCCATTAATAAAAATAATGTATCAATATCAAGCTTATCAAACTTTTAACTTTCGTATTTGTGATATGAGTGGGGTTTGAGCGAAGTGCTCTGAATTTATTTATATCCCTGAGACCGGAAAGGCTTAAGTTTTTTTGGAGGAGAAACCTATTGAAAATATTCAATTTAATGTAATTTTTAATAATCAGTGTTCATAATTAGTCAATTAAATTGTTAATAAGAATCTATAGGGGTGCTAAACAAATAAATAGAGACATTCTTCCACTAATAAGAAGAAATTGTAACAAAAAACTCACCGAACTGCTTAACATAAACTGCCTCATTTCCCTATCTCTGTCCCTCTTATATACACTCTTTGACTGCCCCTACTCCCTTACATACGAACCACTCTCCCTATCCAAGCGATTTCACAAAACCCCTCTACAACTTCTCAGCCACCATCTACAAGGCCCAAATCCGCCCCTGTCTCGAATACGGCTCTCATCTGTGGAGAGGAGCCTCAAAATATTCTCTTGCTACCCTTGATGCAATTCAGAAACGAGCCGTCAGGCTAATTGACGATTCTACCCTCACCGACTCCCTCGACTCGCTGGCTCATCGAAGAGATGTCTCCGCCCTTTCCCTTTTCTATAGATACTATCACGGCAGGTGCTCTGATGAGATAAAATCAATAATTCCCCCCAAAGCATGCTTTGCACGCAGCACACGTTTTGCCGACTCCCAACACTCTTTCGCGGTCAAATTAGAAAAGTGCCGGACCACTTCATTCGCGAATTCATATATCCCCATGACTTCAAGGAACTGGAACTCTCTCCCAGCCTCTATCTTTCCCAGCACCTATGATCTTCAAACCTTCAAAACCAGGGTGCATAGACACCTACGTCTACACCCTCTCACTTAAACAACTTTCCCTTCTCTTCGGTAATGCAAGGGTCTTTCGAGATCCATAGGGGCTACATCTTTACTGGTGCACCCCTTCTTGCATTCGATTGCATTAAAAAAAAAAAAAAAAAAAAAAAAAAAGAAAGAATTACTATTTGAAAGTAGTATATGAATTAGGAGTCAACATTTTCAATAGTTTTTCCAAAAATAAATTTTTCCTTTCGGGCTCCATGGATATAAATTCAGAACACCTAGTTCGAACCCCAGTCATGTCACAGACACGAAGAGTTTGATGAGTTTTTTTGAAATTTTCTGTTTATTTGTTTGGAACCCTATTCGATTCTTAAATTAATTTTAGTAATATGTATAAAATATCTCCCTGAAGAATTATAATAACATTATATTCAAAATTTTAAATAATTTTACCAAATATAAGTTAAGCCTTTCGGGTCTCAGGGATATAAATTGCACCCAAGTCGAACCCTAGGCAACTCCCAGCCTTGAAAGTGATTATCTATGTAAATTGTTTGTTAGAATTTCTTCTTATTAGTTTGAAGATTGTGTCTCTTTGTTTGTTTAGCACCCCTATTGATTCTTATTTAAACTTTATTTGAATAATTATAGCCAATGATTATGTAAAATTTCATTATGTTAATTCAATATTTTCAATAGTTTTCCCAAAAATAATTTCAGCCTTTCTGGTTTCAGGGATATAAATTCGGAGCAGCTGGGTCGAAGCTTGGACGTCTTACAGGCTTGACAGAGATAATTTCGGTGAGTTTTTTTTTTCAATTTCTTTTTATTAGTGGAAGAATGTGTCTATTTATTTGTTTAGCACCCCTATAGATTCTTAATTAAATTTTAATTGACTAATTATGGACACTGATTATTTAAAATTACATTACATTGAATATTTTCAATAGTTTTCCACCCAAAAAACTTAAGCCTTTCGGGTCTCAGGGATATAAATTCAGAGCACTTCGGTCGAACCCCACTCAAGTCACAGATACAAAAATAAAGTTTTGATAAAATTTCTTCTTATTAGTCATTTGTTTTGAACACTAAGTGATTTTTAAATTAATTTTAGTAATATAAGTATGCTCCTGAATAATTATAATTAAATTGAAGTCAAAATTTTAAATAGTTTTTCCATAAATATTATATAGTTGACTAATTTTCCACGTCAGTAAAATGTACATTAAATTGAATATTCCGGAGATGAGATAAATTGCAAATGTTTTGGGTATATAGGGGAGAAGGGAGAAGGGGGTATGTAAGGGTGGATAGGGAGAGTGGGTCGTATGTAAGGGGGTAGGGCAGCAATGGTGTATATAAGAGGGAGAGAGATAGGGAGATGAGGCAGTGTTGTCAAGCAGTTCGTTAAGTTTTTGATATAATTTCTTCTTATTAGTGGAAGAACGTGTCTATTTGTTTCCCCCTATAGATTCTTAATAAAATTTAATTGACTAATTATGGCCACTGATTATTAAAAATTACATTAAATTGAATATTTTCAATAGGTTTTCTCCAAAAAAAACTTAGGCCTTTCCGGCCTCAGGGATATAAATAAATTCAGAGCACCTCGGTCAAAGCCCAGTCATATCACAACACGAAAGTGAAAAGTTTGATAAGTTATTTGATAAATTTATTTTTATTAATGGAAGAATGTGTCTGTTTGTTTGTTTACCACCCCTATTGATTCCTAATTAAATTTTAATTGTCTAATTATTGCCTCTGAATAAATAGAATTACATTCAAGTCATGATTTTATATATTACATTACTTTTCTCAAAAATAGATTAAGCCTTTCCGATTTCAAAGGGTCGATTCACAGTAAAGTCGGAGACATGAAAATGATATAATCGGTTAGTTTTTTTGATAGAATTCGTTCTTATAAGTGGAATAATCTACCTCTTTGATGTTTGACAGCCCAATTGATATTTCATTTCATTATAAATAATTAAATATTGCCTCTGAATAATTAGAGTTACATTAAAGTCAAAATTTTATATATTCTTTTTAAAAATAAATTAAGCCTTCGGGTCTCAAGGGTATAAATTCACAGCAGTTGGGACCTTAAAATGATCTAATCGGTGTTTTTTTTTTATTAAATTTTTTTTATTAGTGGAAGAATGTATCTATTTGATTGTTTGCAACCCAAGGTGTTTTTAATTTAATTTCATTAACTTAATTATTGCCATTGAATGATTAGCTTGAGATTAAAATCAAAATTGTATATAGTTTTCCTAAGATTAAATTATCCTTTTCAGGTTTCAAGGGTATAAATCCAGAATACTTGCTTCGATTCCTAGTCATCTAAACGGCTCGAAATTGATAACTTAGGTGAGTTTTTGATTACTTTTCTTCTTATTAATTAAGGGAGGAATCTATGTTTGTTTGTTTGTAGCTAAAATTATTTTTTAATTTAATCATACTAATTTAATATCTCCATTGAATAATTAGAATTAGATTTAAATCAAAATTTTAAATAGTTTTCCCCAAGAATAACATAATCCTTTCGTCTGTCAAGAGTTATAAATTGAATGTTCCTGGATTGATCCCCACTCAATTCAAATGCTCGTAATTGATAATATCGACGATTTTTTTAATAACATTTTTTATTAATTTTGCTAGAATGTATCTATTTGTTGATTTAGCACCCCATATGAGTTTTAAATTCAATTTAGTAACTTAATAATTGCCTTAGAATGACAGTAAATTCAAAATTTTATATAGTTTTCCCAAGAATAATCAAGGGTGTAGATCCTGAGAAATCGGTTCGAATCCCAGTACTCTAAAAGGCCCAAAATTGATAAATTTCTTGAGTTTATTGATTAAATTTCTTATTATTATTGGAAGAATGTATCCATGTTTGTTCATTTGTCAACCCAAGTGATTTTTACTTTCATCAACTTAAGAAATAAAGTAAAGATAATTTTATTTTTTTAAAATTTTAAAATTTAAAATATAAAATATAGGTAGACCTAGTATTTTATATTTTATTTAAAAAGTTTTATAAAAAAAAATTTTCCTTACTTTATTTAAAATGTTTCACCAAGAACTACACCATTCTCCCTTAACAAAACTTAAGAATTGCCTCTGATTAATTACCTTTACATTAAAATCAAAATTTTATTTAGTTTTCCCAAGAATAAATTAAGCCTTTCGCGACTCAAGGGTATAAATTCAGAGCTCATGGGTCGATCCCAAGTCAGGGCGGAAACAGAAATCAATTAATCGGTGGATTTTTTGAAAAATTTTTAAGAAATTTTCTGTTGTTGCCCCCCCCTACAATATTAAGTTTTCGGTTCAAGAGATAAATTCTGAGCTCCTTGGTCGATCTCCAGTCACCTCACAGGCTCGAAATTGATAATTTCATTAAGTTTTTTTATATAATTTCTTCTTATTAGGGCAAGAATGTGTCATTTTGTTTCTTTGGAATGCCGATCGATTCTTAATTATATTTTAGTTAACTAATTATTGCCCCTAATTAATTAAAATTACATTAAAGTCAAAATTTTCAATATAGTTTGTCCAAAAATAAATTTTTCCTTTCAGGCCCCAAAGATATAAATTCAGAACACCTAGCTCGAACCAAAGTCATGTCAGGACACGTTTTTTGAAATTTTCTGTTTATTTGTTTGGAACCCTATTCGATTCTTAAATTAATTTTAGTAATATGTATAAAATAGCCCCTGAAGAATTATAATAACATTATATTCAAAATTTTAAATAGTTTTACCAAATATAAGTTAAGCCTTTCGGGTCTCAGGGATATAAATTGTACCCAAGTCAAACCCTAGGCAACTCCCAGCCTTGAAAGTGATTATCTATGTAAATTGTTTTTAGAATTTCTTCTTATTAGTTTGAAGATTGTGTCTATTTGTTTGTTTAGCACCCCTATTGATACTTATTTAAACTTTATTTGAATAATTATAGCCAATGATTATGTACAATTTCATTATGTTCATTGAATATTTTCAATAGATTTCCCAAAAATAATTTCAGCCTTTCTGGTTTCAGGGATATAAATTCGGAGCAGCTGGTTCGATGCTTGGACGTCTTACAGGCTTGATACAGCAGTGATAATTTCGGTGAGTTTTTTTCTTACAATTTCTTCTTATTAGAGGAAAAATATGTCTATTTATTTGTTTTAGCACCCCTATAGATTCTTATTAAAAATTTAATTGACTAATTATGGACACAGATTATTTAAAATTACATTACATTGGATATTTTCAAAAGGTTTTCTACAAAAAAAACTTAAGCCTTTCCGGCCTCAGGGATATAAATAAATTCAGAGCACCTCTGCTCTCGAAGGGTATATAAGGGGGAGAGAGATAGGGACAATAAAGGGGTATTTGAGGGAGAAGGGCAGGGGTATGTAAGGGGAGGGGTAGTGGTGGGGGTATAAGGGGGAGATAGGGACAGTAAGGTATATAAGGAGGGAAGCGATAGGGAGATTGGGCAGTGGCGGATGAAACATCGATTGTGAATATTACAATATGGCCTCTACACCTCTCAGCTGACTTCATCCCTAACTAATAAACAACCTTTACCCTCTAAACAACCCTTCATCCCTTATATTAATTATATGCATAGAATTAGAAAAAAATAATGTCCTATCCTTAATCAAAGGTCAAAGCTCAGTCATATCACAACACGAAAGTTAAATATTTGATAAGTTATTTGATTCATTTTTATTAATGGAAGAATGTGTCTGTTTGTTTGTTTGGCACCCCTATTGATTCCTAATTAAATTTTAATTGTCTAATTATTGCCTCTGAATAAATAGAATTACATTCATGTCATGATTTTATATATTTACAATACTTTTCTCACAAATAGATTAAGCCTTTCCGATTTCAAAGGGTCGATTCACAGTAAAGTCGGAGACATGAAAATGATATAATCGGTTAGTTTTTTTGATAGAATTCGTTCTTATAAGTGGAATAATCTACCTCTTTGATGTTTGACAGCCCAATTGATATTTCATTTCCTTATAAATATTTAAAAATTGCCTCTGAATAATTAGAGTTACATTAAAGTCAAAATATTATATATTCTTTTTAAAAATAAATTAAGCCTTCGGGTCTCAAGGGTATAAATTCACAGCAGTTGGGACGTATACCAAATGATCTAATCGGGTTTTTTTTTATTAAATTTCTTTTTATTAGTGCAAGAATGTATCTATTTGATTGTTTGCAACCCAAGGTGTTTTTAATTTAATTTCATTAGCCATTGAATGATTGATTAGCTTGAGATTCAAATCAAAATTGTATATAGTTTTCCTAAGATTAAATTATCCTTTTCAGGTTTCAAGGGTATAAATCCAGAATACTTGCTTCGATTCCTAGTCATCTAAACGGCTCGAAATTGATAACTTAGGTGAGTTTTTGATTACTTTTCTTCTTATTAATTAAGGGAGGAATCTATGTTTGTTTGTTTGTAGCGAAAATTATTTTTTAATTTAATCATACTAATTTAATATCTCCATTGAATAATTAGAATTAGATTTAAATCAAAATTTTAAATAGTTTTCCCCAAGAATAACATAATCCTTTCGTCTGTTAAGTGTTTATAAATTGAATGTTCCTGGATTGATCCCCACTCAATTCAAATGCTCGTAATTGATAATATCGACGATTTTTTTAATAATATTTTTTATTAATTTTGGTAGAATGTATCTATTTGTTGAATTAGCACCCCATATGAGTTTCAAATTCAATTTACTAACTATATAATTCCTTAAATTCAATTTAAAATTTTATATAGTTTTCCCAATAATAATATAGGTCAAGGGTGTAGATCCTAAAAAATCGGTTTGAATCCCAGTAATCTAAAAGGCCCAAAATTGATAAATTTGTTGAGTTTATTGATTAAATTTCTTCTTCTTATTGGAAAAATGTACCTATCTGTTTGTTCATTTGTCAACCCAAGTGATTTTTAGTTTTTTCAACTTAAGAATTGCCCCTGACTAATTACCTTTACATTAAAATCTAAATTTTATTTAGTTTTCCCAAGAATAAATTAAGCCTTTCGCGACTCAAGGGCATAAATTCAGAGCTCATAGGTCGATCCCCAAGTCAGGGCGGAAACATGAAAATCAATTAATCGGTAAATTTTTTGAAAACATTTTTTCTTTCTAGTAGAAGAATGTATGTTTCTTTGCACCCCCCCCCCCCCCCCAACTCCTTATAGTAACTTAATAATTGTCTCTGAATAAACAGAATTACATAAAAGTCAAAATTATATATAGTTTTTCTAAGAAAAAGTTAACCTTTTCGGATCTCAAGTGTATAAATTTCTAGTCCCTGGGTCGATCCGCAGTCAGCTCGGTGATTTTTTCATAAATTTCTTCTTATTAGTGGAAGAATGTATCTGTTTGTTCATTTATCAACCCAAGTGATTTTTAATTTCATTATACTAACTTAAGAATTGCCTTTGATTAATTAGCTTTACATTAAAATCCAAATTTTATTTAGTTTTCCCAAGAGAGAAAAAAAAACAATCTAATCCAAAGAAAGGATTACTATTTGAAAGTAGGCTCAATATATATATATATGCCGTTTTTTTTAACTGGTCGAAGTCCATTTTTTGTTATTTAGAGATATTTGTATTCATATTTTTATAAATACACATATATAGATATTTTTATTTTGACGAATTCATGAGGATATTATACTCCATTTACTGGGTTATTATAAATATAAAAAAAAGACATCTATATCTAACTAAAACTGACTTTAACTCACTTTTTTTTTTAAAATTGGACTTACACCACCTTCAAAGAAAACGGCTCATATATGAATTAGAAAGAACTTAGTGTAGGACTAGTTAGGAGTTTGTGTAAGGAAATTTATTTATATAAATAAAAAGATAATATATATTAGCATTTCGCAATTTTTATTTGAAAATATAATATTAATTAACAGAACAAAAGTCACATTGATACATTCATAGATAAATATTACATAGATACATACATACAGGTGAAGCTAATATAAAGCAAGTAAAAATGTGTATAATAATTTAACATCCAAATAAATATATTTTTTATTATTTTAATAATAATTAGAATAATATTACATAGAGTTCAAAACCAATAGATTACAATTTTAGACATTAAACTCTGTAAAATCACAACATTTTTTTAGTCAATACAATAAATTATTGAAATCTTAATAAATGAACATTTCCATCATTCTTGAAATAATAAGCAATCACTTATTGAAATATGAAAGATATATTATTTAAACATTTTTTTAAATATCTGTGAATTAGCTTTGAATTATTATTTATTCAATTATTTTTACCTATTAGGCAATCATAAGATGGAATATAATATGTAAAAAAAAAACTTGGATATTAATATTAAATGTAAAGTTAGATAGTGCATATATAGATATATTTTTTTCTAGCAAATAATATCTGCAACAAATCAGGCTTCGAACGTGTCATATGATCTGCGAGATTGTTTTGGAATTCATTTCGACCACCCAAGGTAAAATTAGAAAATTGTCTAAAGAAGTTTCGGCTTCTGATTTTGCAGATGTCTTCAAGTATTGATAGAGTATAATTAATTGACTCTAATATCATTTGAAGACTTTAGATATTTAGTAAAATTAAAACACTCATGTGTTTATTTTTTTAATTACAGAATATTATAGTTGTATTTTAATTATACTATATATCTTGTAATTAAAAAAATAAATAAAACACATGAGTGTTTTGATGTTACTAAAAATTTAAAGCAACATATATATATATATATATATATATATATATATATATAATATAAATATATATATATATCTTTATAAGTATATATATATAATATAATAATACTATATATAATATATATATATAATATACTAGAATAGATATATATAATACTATATATATATATAATATACTAGGATAGTATATATATAATATACTAAAGAATCATTAATAATCTTAATATAGCAATTTAAATACTTGAAGTGCAATATATCCATCCCAAACCCCAACCAACCATCCCCAGCGAAAAAATTACTTATATAGCCGAGTCTCCCCCTCCAAGTGGTCAGGCGCCGAAGGCCGCCGAAAATCGGCGGAGCGCCCCGAGTCCCCCAGGAGAGGTGTCCCAAGTGGAGGGGTCACCCCTCCTGCGGCGCTCGAGCGGCTCCGCTGGCTTTCGGCCGGCGGAGGCGCGGAGGTAAGCGGAATGGACGGGCAGTCAATGGATATTATAGGAATGGTATTTTTAAATGAAAGGGGGGGGGTTCTTTTTGAAAATAAAATTTATTTGACATCTTTTTTTTCTTTACATACTATTATACAAATTAAATCATATATATATTATACAAACTATTATACAATTTAAATCATATATATTATTACATACTATTATACAAATTCAATCATATACATTATTACATACTATTATACAAATTAAATATATATATATATACATATTTAGAATAATTCATTTTCTTGAAGATGAACACCGAGCAAGTAGATTGATCCGGATATTGATCTGTAAAAGAAAAATACCAGTTATTTAACTAACTATTAATGAAATATTATAATTTATAAAATATATTAATTTTAAATCTTTTTTTTCAGATTTGGACAACAACTGCGTCGCCATTGACTAAATCAAACAAGAGAAATGAAATATATTTATTATGTAAAAAAAAAATTATGTACTTTAAATTATTTAATATAACTTGATTTGGATTTTAATAAAAAAAAAAGAATATTATTTTTGCTGTTTTTATTTGAATATTTATTATATTTATTTAAATATAATAAATCTACCCCAATCTACCTTCATATTTTTATCCTATCCCTAATTTCTTTCAATCAGATTATCTTTACTTTTTTTATTTAAATAATCATTTAAAAATAAATATAAAATCATTGAGATGCAAATTAACAAGTACCTATAAATTTATATAATTTTAATTATTTGTAAGAGACTATAGTTTCGAGAACCTACCCTTCATGTAATATTTTAACTTTTCACTTTATAAATAGTTTTAAAAAATGTTGAAATAATTAAAATTAATTAAACTATTTCAAATCAGGATGAATTCAAAGAAAAAAAATTCTAGAATACCTATCTTTTTTAAATAGAGAAATCTCTAACAGAATGCAAAACGCATGTTTTAACCCTTAATTCTAGAATAGCAACACAAACGTTTGTGAAATGATCATCTTAATATAACAACAAAACCAATTTACTAACATCCAATCGGGTAAATGAACCCATGAGAAATAACAGATAGAATATTATTTATTAATAAAAATAATAATGATGATGAAGGTCAAAACTTCGAAATTATAATCTCTAACAAAAAATAATATTACGAACATGAATTTAGGTCATTTATCAAAGATTTAAATAGATATGTTTATATTGCATGTAGGAGGGTCTTGTCCCCTCGGGAGTCGAACCCAAGCACTAGTACGCAAGTACGCTAGTAATCATCATAACAAATACCAATCATTTCTAAAAAACAATCTGAAAAAGTTTATTTGAAGTCCAAACGTTTCGGGAGAAGTTCTGGCTTTATCAATGAACATTTTAACAAATTTAAAAAAATAATTTAAGAAAGGAATATAAAGCAACTATTTTTGATATTATATTATATTCCATTCTTAAAGGAAGTATTTTTTCAAATTTGTTAAAATTTCCATTGATAAAGGGAGAATTTCTCCCGAAACATTTGTAATTCAAATAAAAAAGTTGTACCCGAGAGGCAACCATAAAGTCGAAATTCCTTCCGACAATAATATACTTATAAGAATAAAAAAATATGTTTACTATCTTATATCAAGTCCGAATTTTTTTTGAACGATCGATTATATAGCCTGAGGTACAAAAGGGTTAAATATTTCGGGGGCAAAAGTATTAAAAATTATGAGACTTTATAAAAATTCTGCTACTCTCGGCAAAAAGGAACTTTCAATTAGATCATAATTTGATTATCACTTAAAAAAGAAATATTAAAAAAAGACGGAATTCAAAAAGGCCAATCAATATATATTATCAAAGATGTTAATGATATTGTTGAATTAATTAAAATGAATTCAAATATTTTGTTGAAGCATTATATTCATTTTGGTTGTAGAAAGAAATAATTTTGATAATAAATAACGATTCTTTGGTGATATATTTTTGGCTTTTTATTATAAGAAAGAAAAAAGTCTGACTCACCTCCAGAGCTCCAGCTCCATCGATGACAAGTCTCCAAATTGGTGTCTCCTCTCGACGATATCTTATGAAAATGGACAAAAGGGAAATTAAAACTGATTGATTTCACCATTAGTAATTTTTAAAACTTTAAAGAGAAATAAAATGGTAAATATTTAAAATAAAATAAAAAAACAATAGACACATTCTTTCGGTATACAGGAGAAAATCTATCAAAAAATACGACCAGTTTATCAATGTCAAGTAAAAATTTTTGTTCCAACAGCGCCATGGCCATTCGCTTATATAGCCTGAGGTCCGATAGGGTTAAATATTTAAGGGGAAAAGTATTAAAAATTTTGAGGAAAATGTAATTTGAATTATTCAAGGGTAGATATTTTAATAATTAAAGTCTAATCAAGATTCTATTGGGGTGTCAAACAAACCAATAGACACATTCAATCACTA
>JAKCPI010018243.1:0-12902 GCA_023213315.1 Euborellia annulipes
TAAAATAAAATACACTGAAAGGTATAAAATAATTATTATCTTATTTAGTTACAAATAAACGACGAAATATTAACGCAGAAATTACTTGAAGTCGGTGGCAAACAAACCCCCTTATAACCGAGTACCCGCCAGACGTACTAAGTAAGATCAGTCGAGTGCGATTCATAAAATGTAAATATGTTTGGCACCGACTTCAAAAATTGATTTCATCTGTTAATGTTTCGTCGTTTATTTGTATACTAAATTAGATAATTATTATTTATACCTTTTAGTGATTTATATTTTATTTTTGATTATTATTATTTTATTTGTTGCATTTAATTTTTTTGAAGTCGGTTTTATTTTTTTTTATAAAAATTAATTTTATTTTTTCTCTTTTTAATGATCTTATTAATAGTAACTTAATATGGTAATGCACCTGCATGCATCTCGTAAGAGAAAGCGTCGGCCGAATGAATCAGAAAATGATAATAAAATTCAATTCATAAATATGAGAAATTCTCTCTGAAACGTTTGCGAGTTTTAAATGAATGTTTAAGATTTTTTTTTATAAAAGATTTCATTTATTATAATTTCGATTATTTGGTCATAAGAATTGGAGATTTGCGTTATTTCGTTGTTGATCGTATCATCAGAACATGACCAAATTAATATCGTATCACCCCTAAGTACCCTCTTTCCAATAAAAAAAGAATCATTAAAATCGGTTCATAAACAAAGAAGTTATGCCTGAACAAACATATCAAAAAAAGGTCCAATACCAATGAAAAAAAAACGGGACCAATCGGGAGCTAGACTGGACCCAATGCAAAAAAAAATCATCAAAATCGGTTCCCAATTGGCGGAGATAGATCAGATAACATAGACACAAAAACAAAAACAAAAAAATTCAGTCGAATAGAGAACCTCCTCCTTTTTTGAAGTCGGTTAAAAAGCAATATACTATTAAACTGGTACAAGAAATAAAGTAAAGAAAATTTAAAAATATAAAATTCTAAGTAGGTTTTTCAAAATTTGTATGAAACCTACCTGTTATGTATTTTTACTAAAATGAAGTTATAATAATTCTTGGCAACCCTCTTCCCCATTTAAAAATAAAAAAAATTTATTTTAATAAAATTTTTATAAACAAGATATTTCGATGTAACTTATATAATTTAATTATTTTATAAATAATATATATATATATATAAAAATATATCCACACCATCTTAATTCATAAATATTTTTTACTCCTTCCCCTCCCGTTTATTCCATTACAAACAATTAAACAGTGGAAAGGGAAGAGAGGATAATTTTATATATTTAAATTTTCTTTACTTTAATTTCACCATGAGCCTACATCATTCTCTCTTAACAAAGTTGGTACAAGAAAAACCATATGCGGGTGGTGTATTGCTTAATTGTAATTCTAGTAGTCCCCTCACTAATAAAATCAACGTAATCAGGGGTCTGGTTCCATAGTTAAACTAACCAACTAGTTAGTACTTATTATAAATGTTAAAATTTAAATTGTAAAAGTTGAGAAAAAAAAAATAATTAAAATAAAATATGTATGTATGTATATGCAGATGTAAATATTTATTATAAAAACTTTTGTAAACTACTGTAGATAAAATTATAAATTCCAAATTATAAAATTAATAATAGAAACTTGTATACTAAGAAATGTATAACTTGGAACCAATAAAGGCTATAATAATAACAATAATAATAATCAGGGGTCTATTATGGAGAATCTTGAAATTAAGTGATGAAATTTTTCGATGGAAAATACCATTAAATTTAAAGGAATTTAAAATAAAATATATTTTCTCAATTCTATAGGACCTTCAGATCCCAACTATACTAAAATTTGTACAATTAGGATATGTCAAATTTTTTGTCAAATCAGAAATTTCACAAGGCTTTAATTTAGCCTTGCAAGTATTTTTTTCATTTTGTACCCTTGAATTTTAAGAGAAAGTTGAAAGGGTCCCCCCCTTATCATCAGTTTTCCAATTTTTTTAGAAAATAAATATTTGAATTTCCAAGGGATTATACTTATTCCTAGTATAGAGTATTATAAAGATATAGAAAATCATAATTTCGTCAAAGAAACTCGAAAAAAGTTTGTACCCTTGAATTTTAAGATAATGTTGATAAGGGCCCACTATAAATTCAATAAAATGATAAAAAAAAATTAAAAGTCCAAATGCTTTTTTACTACTTACTTACTTACTACTTAATAGATGAAAGGACATAAGTCGAGTTTTACTACTACTATAAATTTAATAAAATGAAAAAAAAAATTCAAGTCCATATACAGATTTACCTACTATAAATAAAAAGGATATATTTTAAATAAAATATTTTTTTTTCAATTCTCTTGGACCTCCTGATCCAGACAATATGTGAAGAGGTGTGCATCTCACCACCATCCACCCCCAACCAACCACCCAGCGCGAAACACGACTTATATAGCCAGTGTCCCCTCCAAGCGGCCAGCCGAAAGCCAGCGGAGCCGTCCGACTCCCGGCGGAGAAGCGGCTCGAGCAGGGGAGAAGCTCCGCCCCGCCCGCCGCTAGGGGCGACCGGGCAACCCGGATGGCAGCCGGCTGGCGGAGTTAGAGGTGATGAAGGGGCTTGGCTTTCAAAGGATCTCATTAGGAATTTTGAAATGAAAGAGGGTTTTCTTTTAATAAATATTATTTATTCATTTTTTTTATACATACACATCAATTATTATTCAAACATGTAATATATAATTATTTAAACTTACAAAATATTATCATATTCAAAAGCTAATAAATTTTCTTGGAGATGAACAGTAAGAAGGAGATTGAATCATCAAGTGATCTGTAAAAGAAATACATAAAATTATTAGAAAATATAATTAAATTTAAATAAATTAATATTTAAATATAATTCTAATTCGTCATATAAAATATAAATGTATTTCCAATTTTATAAAATATATTAATTCCAATTTTGTTTTTTTTCAGATGGGCAACTCGATTCGACCATTCCACAAATTAACAAAAAGAAAACAGAAAAATAATTCTACTTGCAATATTTTATTTAAAATGTTTTCAAATAAATTATTTTCTATGTATTGAAATTACTTAATTTTAATAAAAAACAAAATGAAACGTTATATGAATATTTATTTTATTAATTAAAAATAGTCACCTTTTTTAGCAACTTTAGATTAAAAGTACTTTTGAAGTTATTTTTCCTAATAAACAGGCAATAATTTTTTTTTTTAATTCTTAACTAAGAGATAATTTTTTTTTTTACTTAGGGAAAGTGGTGTAGGTTTTAGGTGGAACATGATATTAATTAATAAAGTAAAGGGAGTGTAGTTTCACAATGAATGAAATAAAACTCAAAGATGTGTATATAAGCTCAATATATTTCGGATTATTAGTCCATCATCAGGAGTTTACAGATTAAAAACTGTTTTTAATGTAAACTCCTGATGATGGACTAATAATCCGAAATATATTGAGCTTATATACACATCTTTGAGTTTTATTTCATTCATTGTGAAACTACACTCCCTTTACTTTATTAATTAAGTGATAAACTAATAATCATTAGTGCGATATTGTACAAATGAAAATTTTTTAATCAACCGAATGTTATTTGTTTTTTTAATTAGTAAAAATTAATAACTATAAATTCTGTTTATTAAAATCAATAGGTATTTAATCATTTGAGATCATATTTTCATATGGATATTTTATAAAATTTTGTTCACAATTCAATTTTTTTTAAAAGAAAGGGTAAAAAAAAAAGTAACTTTTTTCGAGTTTTTTTGACGAAATTATGATTTCCTATATCTTTATAAAATACTCTACTAAAAATAAGTATAATCCCTTCGAAATTCAAATATTTATTTTCTAAAAAAATTGGAAAACCTGATGATAAGGGGGACCCTTATCAACTGTCTCTTAAAATTCAAGGGTAAAAAAAGTAACTTTTTTCGAGTTTTTTGACGAAATTATGATTTCCTATATCTTTATAAAATACTCTACTAAAAATAAGTATAATCCCTTCGAAATTCAAATATTTATTTTCTAAAAAAATTGGAAAACTGATGATAAGGGGGGACCCTTATCAACTTTCTCTTAAAATTCAAGGGTAAAAAAGTAACTTTTTTTCGAGTTTTTTGACGAAATTATGATTTCCTATATCTTTATAAAATACTCTACTAGAAATAAGTATAATCCCTTCGAAATTCAAATATTTATTTTCTAAAAAAATTGAAAAATGAGATAAGGGAGGACCCTTATCAACTGTCTCTTAAAATTCAAGGGTAAAAAAGTAACTTTTTTCGAGTTTTTTTGACGAAATTATGATTTCCTATATCTTTATAAAATACTCTACTAAAAATAAGTATAATCCCTTCGAAATTCAAATATTTATTTTCTAAAAAAATTGGAAAAACGATGATAGGGGACCCTTATCAACTTTTAGATCAAAAATTAAAACTGGGGGGGGTCAAAAAAAATGATGGATATAAATTTAAATTTAGTTAGGCAAAGTCATACGGGATTAATATTGATAATTAAGAGAGACTTACATTGGAAAAGATCCTAGAGATATCAGATGATGTAGGATGGCGTGGACTCAGGTCACAGGAGATGGAGATTTCCATAGAAGACTGATTAATCTAAAAAGAGCAAATAAAATAAATAAATAAATAAGAAGATAGAAATAAATATGGGCAAGAAGGAGGAAACTTGTAGGTGAGGCGTTAAGGGTCAAGGGCCATGAGGTCTCTTGTTCCTTGCATTGGATAAAAAAAATATAATTTCTCGAGATATAGAAATTTAATAAAAATTATGTCAAAAGAAGACATTTTACTTTTAAAAGGTTGCTTTTAATAACTGAGGATTGAATGGAAGACAATCAATCCAAGGATATAAATATATAAAGATGATTACCAATTCAAATATTTATTTTCTAAAAAAATTGTAAAAATGACGATAAGGGGGACTTATCAACTGTCTCTTAAAATTCAAGGGGTAAAAAAAGTAATTTTTTTTATTTTTGACGAAATTATGATTTCCATATCTTTATAAAATACTCTACTAAAAATAAGTATAATCCGTTGAAATCAAATATTTATTTTCTAAAAAAATTGTAAAACTGATGATAAGGGGGGGACCCTTATCAACTGTCTCTTAAAATTCAAGGGTAAAAAAAGTAACTTTTTTCTAATTTTTTTGACGAAATTATGATTTCCTATATCTTTATAAAATACTCTACTAAAAATAAGTATAATCCCTTCGAAATTCAAATATTTATTTTCTAAAAAAATTGTAAAACTGACGATAAGGGGGGACCCTTATCAACTGTCTCTTAAAATTCAAGGGTAAAAAAGTAACTTTTTTCTAATTTTTTTGACGAAATTATGATTTCCTATATCTTTATAAAATACTCTACTAAAAATAAGTATAATCCCTTCGAAATTCAAATATTTATTTTCTAAAAAAATTGTAAAAATGACGATAAGGGGGGACCCTTATCAACTGTCTCTTAAAATTCAAGGGTAAAAAAAGTAACTTTTTTCTAATTTTTTTGACGAAATTATGATTTCCTATATCTTTATAAAATACTCTACTAAAAATAAGTATAATCCCTTCGAAATTCAAATATTTATTTTCTAAAAAAATTGTAAAAATGACGATAAGGGAGGACCCTTATCAACTGTCTCTTAAAATTCAAGGGTAAAAAAGTAACTTTTTTCTAATTTTTTTGACGAAATTATGATTTCCTATATCTTTATAAAATACTCTACTAAAAATAAGTATAATCCCTTCGAAATTCAAATATTTATTTTCTAAAAAAATTGTAAAAATGACGATAAGGGGGGACCCTTATCAACTGTCTCTTAAAATTCAAGGGTAAAAAAAGTAACTTTTTTCTAGTTTTTTTGACGAAATTATGATTTCCTATATCTTTATAAAATACTCTATTAAAAATAAGTATAATCCCTTTGAAATTCAAATATTTATTTTCTAAAAAAATTGGAAAAACGATGATCAGAGGGGACCCTTATCAACTTTTAGTATGAAAATATTAAAACTGGGGGGGGGGGTCAAAAAATAATGATGGATATAAATTTAAATTTAGTTAGGCAAAGTCATACGGGATTAATATTGCATAATTAAGAGAGACTTACATTGGAAAAGATCCTAGAGATATCATATGATGTAGGATGGCGTGGACTCAGGTCACAGGAGATGGAGATTTCCATAGAAGACTGATTAATCTAAAAAGAGCAAATAAAATAAATAAATAAATAAGAAGATAGAAATAAATATGGGCAAGAAGGAGGAAACTTGTAGGTGAGGCGTTAAGGGTCAAGGGCCATGAGGTCTCTTGTTGCATTGGATAAAAAAAAAATTAATTTCTCAGAGAAATAAATCAAAAGAAGACATTTTACTTTTAAAAGGTTGCTTTTAATAACTGAGGATTGAATGGAAGACAATCAATCCAAGGATATAAATATATAAAGATGATTACCAACACAAGAAAACTTATTGGAACCTTTTCTTTTTATACTTTTGAACAGACATGATGATCTTCTCTCCTTCTTCAGGGTTTAAAAGGTCAATGAAGGAAGGATGTAATAATTTTCCTTCATTTGAACCGTGATGAAGGAGGGGAGTTCAAGTATAAAAAGAAAAGGTCCCAATATATTTTCTTATAATTTAATGTTGCTATGAGGTATGTTGAGCCCTTTTGAACCTGGTGTAATGTTCAATATGAAGACAAGAAGGAATTTTTTTCTGGTTAATAAGGGCTTAACATAACTCATAGCAACATTAAATTAATTATACACAAGTCATCTTTTAATTTATCCATGGTTTCCATTCAATCCTCAGTTTTATATCTATCAAGCCTGTCTCTAAGAAAAAACATCCAATAAAGTGCTTTTAATATTTTTCCATGCAAGAATGTCGCCTTTAATAGATATTTCTCACCAATTTGGGGTATCTTCAAGATATAATACATATTAATTGAGAAGTAAAAATGTTAAGACATAGCACGCTCGCCAGATAATCCTGCTCTGGTACTAAGGTACTAAGCTTAAATATAATAAACTAATAGAAATATTATATTCTTTATTTATCGAAGAAAAAATCTTGATATACTATATCCTGGGTCCTGGGCCCCCGAGACAAATAAATATTTAATGCAAGCCAAAATAATAATTTAGAGGGGGGGGGGAGTCCTGGAGCCTCGAGATAAACAAAAAATATTTAATGCAAGCCAAAATAATAATTTAAAGGGGGTGGGGGGGGGGGGAGTCCTGGAGCCCCGAGATAAATAAATAATATATATAATCCAAGTCAAAATAATAATTTAGGGGGGGGGGGGGGGGAGTCCTGGGGCCCCGAGATAAACAAATATATATATAAAAATCCAAGCCAAAATAATAATTTAAGGGGGGGGGTGAGTCCTGGAGCCCCGAGATAAATAAATAAATATATAATCCAAGTCAAAATAATAATTTAGGGGGGGGGGGGAGTCCTGGGGGCCCGAGATAAACAAATATATATATATATATAATCCAAGCCAAAATAATAATTTAGGAGGAGGGGGGGGGTGAGTCCTGGAGCCCCGAGATAAATAAATAAATATATAATCCAGCCAAGCTAATAATTTAGGCGGGGGGGGGGGGAGTCCTGGGGCCCGAGATAAACAAATATATATATATATATATAAAATATATATAATCCAAGCCAAAATAATAATTTAGCCGTAAAAATATATCTTATTTTATAGGTATTAATCAATTTCATTTTTTTTGTAACATATCTATAGATAAAATGGAAATGATTTACTCCTATAATTATTTTTCAGGGGGTTTTAATTTGTTTTATTTGAATCTAGATAATATGACATTCGAGACAGATATGTGCCCATAATTATGAAAGTGGATCTGAGTCAAAAAATTAAAAAAATAGTTTTTTCATATTTTATGTTCCATCCATTTAAAAAGTACAGTAATAAGATGTCGGTTTTGAAAAATCGCATAAAATTAAACCGTTAAGTGGATTTCTAGTTGATCATTATACAGAATTGGAATCTTGTTTATTTTATAAAACCTTAAATATCTCGAAACTAAGGGGACCACTTTCATAATTATGAGCACATATTATATTTCAATTATCTGAAGAAATTTCAATCATTATACTAAAAAGGTTAGATATACAGTCACTTTACAATGCTGCCAAAGACTATTCAAACTTATATATTAGTTTGATCAAAAAATAATGTAAGGAGAAAGTCAGAAATGATTTTATTTTAATATTGTTAGAGTTCGTGGCTGTGATGAAACTGTACTAGATGAAGAAGGAGGTATCAGTCAAAGATGGAATCACTGGGTTCAATAAAACACCTTTAATGAGACGTTTCGACCTGAATTTTATTTGGCCATCTTCAGTCAATTAGGAGTTATACACAAAATGCGGTACACATATGTGGTCGAACCAATCACATGAAGCTAAATTTTTATTTTTGACAAGGCTTGGTTCCGATCACATATGTGTACCATTTTGTGTATAACTCCTAATTGACTGAAGGATGGCAACTAGAATTCAGGTTCGAAACGTCCTCATTAAAGGTATTGTAATCCAGGAATTGATTCAACTGATACCTCCTTCTTCATCTAGTACGATTTTATTTTAATAATAAATATATATAGGATATGCTTATACCTTTGCATAATGATGATAAGTGATATGAGTATCCTTTTGTCTTCAGTTTGAACACACTTTTTGAACGATAGAGATGAATTGAAAATAGAAACCCAATGCATTTAAGAGAGAGAACCAGTTTTCACAGCAGCCATCAGCGATAATTGAGAGTAATGAATCTGAAAAAATAATAAACAATTGTTTTAATAAAATGCAGATGAAATTCTTGATTTGTGTCAATTAAGATATAAGGTCAGGTGGGGTAACTGGGCCAGCTTCTTTTGTTTTCCCAAGGATAGTACTCCATATTTTTGGCTATAACTAAGCTTCTTCACAATTTATAGATCTCGTGACTATATTAATTGAAAGATGAAATTTTCTTCAAATAATCATGATACTTTCAACTTTTGATTATTCAAAATTTTGGAATTATCTTAAGTTGAATGTAAAGTTTTGCGGTTGGCCCAGTTAAACGCGTTGTGGGGTAATTGGACCAGCCCGACCTATTTGCTGTTTTTTTAATTTTTAACATCTTTTGAGCAGTTGGACATGTTCCCCTATCCCTCAAGGCCCTGGCCGTAGGTAGAATTAGTCTCATTTGTATATGGATTAAAAATAATCAAAGGTGTAAGCGATTCGGGGTAATTGGGCCCTGACTAGGCTGGCCCAGTTGCACCAAGACCTCTATTTTTTTTATTCTAAGTTTAAACGCCAAGTATAATTTTTCAAATCGATTTTTATTACAGAAAATACAAAAAAAGTATCATAAATCAAACAACTAAACAAAATATTTTCATTTTACCCATTGAAATAAAGTTAAATAAGTTCCTTATGCTTAAGAAAGCCTTAATTAAGTACTTACTCAAGTCTCAATATTTTCAAGGAACTGGGTAAGGCAACTAGGTAAGAAGTAAGCCCATAACTAGGTAAATAAGTAATTAACTTAACTAAGTACTTAAGTATAAAATAAACTTAAAGAAATTTCTCTAATTCAGGAACACTGAAAATTTCCCACCAATATGAAAAAGTGAATTGCGCTAAAAAAATGCGGTAAAATTAAAAAGCTCTGGGGTTACAGGACCCCTGGCCCAGTTGCCCCCGGCCCCAGTTACCCCACCTGACCTTAGCTTAATGCAAAATGCTGCCAGCTCATAATTGGAGATCCCTCATTAAACTCTATAGAAATTCGAGAGTTTCTATTGAAAAACTATTTTTGAATGAAAAAGAATCCCTATTATGAATCAAATTGAAAGACATTATCAAGACACACATCTACAAATTAATACTATTAGTTCGTTCGGAAAGTCATTTCGTTGTTTTCCAAGAGATTTGCTTCTAAAGCTTCAAGTAAATAAACCATTTTTTTAAAAGAATTATCACTTGGGACGAGAAATGGTTTGTCTACAATAATGTGAAATGCAAGAGATCATGGAGTTAAAAGATGAATCAGCTCAAATCACTTAGAAAGCCGATATTAATGTAGTTGTTTCGTGACAATACTAGCAAAAAGTTAATGCTAGAGTATATAGAACAGTCAATAAGGATTCATAATTCATAGGCCCAAAACTTTTTGCTGTTTATGTACCACTACTAGCCAATCCCGTGCTCGTTTGACAAATCTGGCATCACTGCCCGAACTTGTATATATTTTATCATAGAAATTTTAGATAAAGTACATTATAAAGGGAAATTTATAAAACAAAAAGTTCTTAATAAGAAATTGAAAGCTGTTCCGACATTGGCTGAAGGGAAAAAACGTCAAAGAAATTACTAAAGATAACACACTTTTTAGGTTAAATAAATGCGTTGTTGTCACCTTGTTTTTAGTGTAAATTTTTCATTATACATTAATTATTATCTCAGAAACTGTGTTGTAACTATGAAGTAAAATTTTCTTAAAAACTGTATTAGTTATTGTTTAATGTTGGTTTAGTTTTTTATAACAACGGTAAGAAGAGTTTCTTAATTATAATTAAATATGTATGTAAACTTTCCGAAATCCCGTATAGTTAGTGCAATGTTATAAGAGTCTGAAAAACTCTATCTTTGGAATTTAATATCTCCGGAACTATATTGTTCATAAATTTCGTTTTGCCACCAATCGATGCAGAAGTATTTAAATAATAATCTGTCTAAATTTCAAAAAAATCCTAAGAAAACCCATATGGTGAAACAACTACCTTAATGACAACAACACAATCACGAAAAACGTTAAGTTATTAAAACGTAAATTAAATACTCTTATTAATGATGAAAAAAATTCAAAATTTAATATGACTAATTACTCATTGAAAAATAAATAAAGTAAAAATTAAGACTATAAATTCGAATTATTTAACAATGTATTGAGTATGACCATCCATTGGAATTATTTATTTATTTAATTAGTACTTGGGCATCGAGCGATGCTCGGTAACTTTTTGCTTCAAGTTAAAAGCTATATATATATATAGTACACGCCCCCTGGACCCCCCGAAACCCACACTCACCCCCCGCCCGCCACCTCCACCCCCCGTTCCCACCCCAACCCAAACCCCCGAATATTATATTAAATAGTAAATTATTTTTAATTTTTTTACAAGTTTCCATACATTATTGAAATTATTGCTTATTGAAAGTGTACTTGCCACTTGTAATTGACTTAGTCTTTGATTAATTAGGCAGACAATTTGAACTGGTTGAACTTCAGAAATATCCATTTTATATATTTTATCTTTCTATTAATGATGCTTAATTCAAAATGATTCATTTGATTGATATTTTAAATGGAATTTGAACGTTTATTACAACTTTATTCAAATATAAAGGGATATTGAGAAAGTATGATAATGTGTAATTGTATCTTTTAATTTAATTTTACTTATTTTTTTTTTAATTCAAAAATAATCAAAAATAAAAAACACAACAACGCAACACCGAACTCCTTAAAAGTTAATAATCAAAAATATTTATTGAATAAGTTAGTTTAGGAGTTAAAAGAACAAATCATATGGTTATTTGTAAAAATTTTTAAATAATTTGCTATTTAATAAAGTTTCTATTGGTGGCTCAATTTTTTTGCACCGCAGTGTATATATAAATATTGCATGATATATTTTACTTTACCATACAGGGTATGGTCAAGTATTGTAATCGTGCATGAAAAAAGTGTTTTTTTTCCTTCTTTTTTTCGAAATATCTCAAAAACGGCTGAAACTATTTCGATTAAAAAAATTGAGCGAAACCATGGCATTTCGCTCTACAAAAAAGCCCTAATAAGTGAACATCGAAAAAATTATATTTTTCGAGATAATATATTTTTTGTCAAAATGTCTGTTAGTCTGTGCGTTACCAAATTTTGTGGACGAACTAGCTCAAAAACTAGTTAGAATATCGAAACCAAATTTCACACGTAGTTTTGGTCCATTGAGATTAAGAGCTGATTAGATTTTGGTGCATATCGACCCAAAATTAAGGGAGGTGGAGGGGGTTAAAAATCAAAAATCTAGGCCATTTGACCAAACTCAATCAAATTTTGTATACAAAATCAGTGGGATACCAGAAGTCTAAAATGCAAAAACTAACCCCCCTCCCCTACATTATTATAAATAATTTTATTAAATATTACATATAAGTGAGGGGCCAGGTTGTATGGTAAAGTCAAGTGGATGGCCACATCAGAACACGTCAGCTTATTTATTAGATGCTTTGGTGGACAAGGATCCTGCTGTTTAATAATAAATATATATAGGATATACTTACTACCTTTTCATAATGATGGTATCCTTTTGTCTTCAGTTTGAACACAATATTGAATGATGGAGATGAATTGAAAATAGAAACCAAATGCATTTAAGAGAGTGAACCAGTTTTCACAGGAGCCATAAGCCATAGTTGAGATTAATGAATCTGAAAAAATAATAAACAATTGTTTTAATAAATCGGTCCACATGGTAAAAAGAAATCGAGGCACATACTAAGAAAAAAAAAAAAGATTTCGGTGAATTGATAACCTCCTCATTTTAATGACAACAACACAATCACGAAAAACGTTAAATTATTAAAACGTAAATTAATTAGTCTTATTAATGATGAAAAAAAATTCAAAATTTAATATGACCAATTACTCATTGAAAAAGTAAAAAAGAAAAGAAAGATAATAAATTCAAGTTATTTAACAATATATTGTGTATGATTAATCCATTGGAATTATTTAATTATTGTAAT
>JAKCPI010018244.1:0-11948 GCA_023213315.1 Euborellia annulipes
TGTAATATATTTTAAAGAAATTTCAAATACTTTTTTTTTTAAATATCTAACATTTTTCTCAGTCCTGAAACTTATCATCAAATATTTCAACTTCAACTTGTATATTTTTTCATATACCGGGTGAGTTTTTTTTTATCTTGAGAGAGTCTTTTTATAATTCAAAAACAGTGGATTATATGGAAAAAAGTTTCAAATAAAAGTTTGTTTATATCGAGGGGGAAACTAAACTACGCTATTGTTTGTCGACGTAGAACAAGATTTCAAGGGTATTTCAACGTCAAGTTCTGTTTTTTAAAGAGAACCCTATATTTTTCTATACGTTTACTTAATCTACAACAGAAACTGAACAACTTTCATAAGAACTATTTTTTATACGACATCAAATAAACAAAATACACGAATCAATTAGAACTCAAAAAATCTTAATAATCATTTTTAACAATTATTTAACTTAATTATCAAATAATAATTATTAAATAATTAATTATTAAGTAAATAACTATCAAGGCCGGATCCAGGAATTTTTTATGGGGGGAGGGAATGTATATAAGGTGCACGATGTATATAAGATCTACTTTTTATCTCGAAAGTGTGTCGCGATCGAATTGTCCAAGCGCGGGGGGGGGGGGCAGAAACGCCCCCTCCCCCCCCACACACACATAGAACTTTATTTTCAATTTTAAAATTTTTTAAAAAATACAAATTTCATATCTCATATTTTAAGTTCATTAAAATAAAAAAATTGTTATAAATTCCCCTGTCGATTTGGCCGCCGTTTTTTGGCCTCTGCGTGCGACGCACGTGTTGCACTCCCGCCAGGCACGGGCCTCTATGGGGGGGGGTCGCCCCCTCCGCCCCCTTCCCCCCCTGGATCCGCCCTTGATAACTATTAAATCGAAAAGTTACAACAATAAAAATAAGTGTTTATAATGATCTTAAAACTTCATTACCCAGACAGGAATGAACGTTGCAGCAATATTACATTGCATTATTAAACATTTGCATTTCAAACACTAGTGAATGAACAATGCACTTTCTTCGTTTTTTCAATAGTATAAAAAGAATGTTTTTTATTCAGTTCTCATTAAAACTATTTGAAATTGAAGACAATAATTAATTATCTGATCTTTTATATTTAGTCATGAGAATATTTCAATTTGTTAATAAGTTACTCGAAAATGTTTTTTTTTTCTACTGTTTTAATTTTTTTATTTTTGAATATTGTCCCAAATCACTCACTACTGCCATCTGGAGATTAGAAATTGAAAATATCTTTTATCTATGATTTACCTCTCAACCAGGGTTGCCAATTTAGCGGTTTTCCCGCTAGATCTGGCTATTTTTTACTCCATCTAGCTTGAAGAAATCTCATCTAGCGGCTAGCGGGAAATCTGGCTTTTTTCAAACATTTCTGGCCGGATTTCTGGCTTTTTTACAAATCAAGTTAAATTCATTTTTTAAGCAAAATTCCTCTATTAACAATAAATTTTCAACATTAACAAAATTACTGTTGACACTTGGCACTCGGTCGTATCTTCTTTTCTACTCTCTTGTATTATATTTTGAAAATTAAATTAAAATATAGCGCGCGCTCTTCATTATAGTTTAACCATAGAGTAATACTTTATTATTTTTGTATATTAAATTAAATTATATTTTTTATTAGATACGCCAGTTGATTTGTCTATTTATTATTTTTATATATTTACTTAAATTAAATTTTTTGGTAGATACGTCCGTTATTTCGTCTATGATTAAAAATCGAGCCACTTTATTATTTTTGTATATTAAATTAAATTAAATTTTTTAGTAGATATCCTATTTATTTCTTGTATATATTATTTTAAACGTTTTTAAGATTGTTTTTTAATAGATTTCTATTTTTTAATTATAAAATAATCAATAAGTAAATATTTTTTTCTTTTTTATATTATTGTATATTTATATTTTAAATAAAAGAAATAGCAAAAGCTGCACGACTCTTTAATGAAACTTTGTTAAATATAAATAAATTCCAGCTATAAAATTTGATGCAATCCTATATTTAATAATATAAATTAATAATATGCACAATGTAAATTTGTTTTTTTAATTAAAAAAAATTTTATATTGCAGTTTTCTAATTTATTAATAATTTTTTTTTAAATACCATATTATTTTTATTCATCATCGAGTATTATTATTATTATTAAAGGTAAAAAAGTTTATTTAGTAAAAAAAATTGTGATAAGTAAATTTAAATCACATAGAAAAATTATTCTCAATGCATTTCTTGTGGGAGCAATTGTTCACTTTTTGAGTCTACCGCTAGATGGCGATAGGAAAGGAAATCTGGCGGTTTCTAGCTATTTTGGAAGACCGATCTAGCGGTTTTATAAATCAAATCGTTGGCAACACTGGGTTTTATAAATCAAATCGTTGGCAACACTGCTGCTAACAAAACATGCACATCTGTGAAAACCATAATACATTTGTCATTTAAGACAAAATTAATTTTCTTTATATATTTTTATGAATACAGTTTATAAATTGTATCTTAAAACGATTTTTAATAAGTGATTTTTTTATAAATATTGTTTCTGAAAGGCAAGTACAAATTTTAATTTAATTTAAGCTATATTTCAGTAATGTTGATTAATTTTATGAAATATAATTGATATAACCTCAACATTTGTAAAATTATTTTCTTAATTTGTTTCAGTATTATTATACAATCATGAATCCTGCTCTAACATCATCAATTCAAAGTACAGCTGGAGCTGTTCCAGTTAAAAATGAAAAAGGTAATAATATATTTATTTTTATTATAGTGTAATAAATCCTAAGACTGGTTTGACTTAACCACTCAACTCTATTTGACTCTCATTTAATTCTTTAATTTCTATTGTACTATTCATTTCGCTAATGATAAAAATGCATTGCCTTATTAATCATAAGTTTCCTGTCTTTGATTCGATCGTGAATCGAAAGCAGATTATTTTTGTCAAATATTAAGTGAAAATAATATCTGAATTTATATATTTCTAACATGAAATAATGAAGTTAAATAAATTTATAATTCTCTCATTAATATATCAAAGAATAATTAACATATTAACTAGAATTGTTTTGATCGCGCTTTTTAAACAAGAAATATATCACGAGACTACTGCTGGTTGAAGCTATTGGAGTATGCTGAGTCTTAAGTCTGGACAAAGAGAGAATGAAAAAGATATGAGCCATTTAGCTATAATCACACGTCTTTTCGCGTTTAGCCTGCATGACGTTTTTAATATATACATCTCAGATTTCAAATTCATTTGGTTGTCCATATCAGTGTTTGATATAAAAAAACGTCATGCGGGCTAAACGCGAAATGACGTTGGTTTATAGCTAAATGGATCATATCTTTTTCATTCTCTCTTTGTCCAGACTTAAGACTCAGCAGTCTCCAATAGTTTCAACCAGCAGTAGTCTCGCGATATATATCTTGTTTAAAAAGCGCTATCAAAACAATGCTCGTTAATGTGATAAGTATTCTTTAATATTCTATCAAAAACAAATTGACAAATGAATAAAAGTTTTGGTAAATAAAACTGTAGAGCATATGCCCATGACATGCAAATAAATGAAAAAATTATTAAGAATTTATAAAGTAGATTTTTAATTATTTGTTTAAATGAGAGTTTTTCGTTTAACTTAACTCCGGTTCGGCTCGGTTCTTCTAAAAAATAAAAATATAAATAAATAAATAAAACAAATATACAAAGTAATCCTGCCGAGAATATGTCAGAAATCAAGTCCAGGCATGATCGTCGTCTAAAAACTCGCCAACCCGATAGTATGCCTTTTTTAGTAGTGTGCGCTTAATGGAGGATTTAAATTTATTTAGAGCTAGACTCGTAATTTCCTCCGGAATTTTGTTGTAAAAGCGCACACCTTGACCCATGAATGAAGCGTTTACCTTTTGTAAACGAAACCTCGGGATGGCGAGTTTATTCTTGAATCTAGTATCGAATTCATGCCTGTCACTATTCTTTGCGAACTCAGTAATATTCTTCTGCACATATACCAAGCATTCGTAAATGTATTGGGATGCCACCGTCAGAATATTTATCTCTTTAAATTTTTCCCTAAGGGACATTTGTGGACCCAAATTATATATAGCTCTAATGGCTCTCTTTTGAATAATAAATATCGTGTCGATATCAGTTGCCTGTCCCCAAATTAAAATACCATAGGACATCACACTGTGGAAGTAGCTATGGTATACTAAGCGAGCCGTATCGACATTCGTCAGTTGCCTAATTTTTTTGACAGCGTAAGCCGCAGAAGCAAGCTTACCTGCCAGAGCCCCAATATGAGGACCCCATTGCAACTTGGAGTCCAACTTCATGCCCAAAAATTCCGTAGAATCCACATAATCAAGGGATTCCCCACCCAAAGTCAGATCAGCATCGACCCGTCCCACGTTCGACAATGAGAATCTAATGCATTTGGTCTTTCCTGTGTTAAGCAGCAAATTGTTAACCGTGAACCAATCCATAATTAAGGAGAGTTAACCAAAGTACCCAAGCCAAACTTGATCTAACCAAACCGAGCTGAAATAATTTGTAGAGAACCCATTTTTTAATTAATATATTAAAGAGAATTGTTTTTGATCTCGCCTTTAAACAAAATATATATATTGAGACTACTGCTGACTGAGGCTATTCGAGTCTGCTGAATCTTAAGTCTGAACCAAGAGTGAATGAAAAAGATGTGATCTATTTAGCTATCATCCAGCATCATTTCGCTGTTAGCCCTCATGACGCCTTTATACCAAACACTGATATGGATCACCAAATTATTATTTTCACTTAAATTCTGACAAAAATCACCTTTATTCGATTCGCGATTGAATCAAATATCGGAAATTAACCCATTTTTTAACTAATCAAAAATTACTTGATAAAAAAAATATCTCCTTACTACGAATAAGTAATACCCTTCTTTTATGATAGAAAAATTATTCATAGCACCTTAGATACAATAGAGGACACTGAATCTTAGTGATTTTTCTAATAAAATCAAACTCTACTCTAATAATAAAGAGATTAACCCACCGTCACTGCCTACAAATAAATATACACTCAATCATTTTGTCATGAAAATCCCAGCCCCGCCAAAACTCATTAATGTTTTCTCATTTTTTAGGTGAAATATCAATGCAAAAGGTGAAAGTTCACCGATATGTCAGTGGTAAACGTCCCGATTATGCACCTCTTTCTTCAAGTGAAGAAGATGAGGATGAAGATTTTATTGAAGTAAAAAGAATGCGATTAGGTAGAGCCAACTCTCCAGTTGAAAATGAACCTGCAGTAACAGAAATTGAGGAAGAAAAACTGGATGATCCCCGACTTCGTCGACTGAGAAGTAGATTTGAGCCATCTGAAGAATCACGACATATTCATGAACCCGAAGTAAGTATTATAATATTGAAAACTTGAGATTTTTTTTTCTAATTCTTCTTTCAAAACTTCAATGACAGGTTTATATTTATTTGATAAACTTAATAGGTTTTTACTCAAAATTTTTAAATAAATTATTATTTTCTTTATAAATATTTTAAAAATGAAAATATTGTTTTTTGCCGAAAGTAGCAAAATTGTTGATTCTTAAGAAATCACTGAGATTATCTCTGCTTGATACAAATAAACATATATGTATTACTCGTATATTTATTTATTAGAGACTAATTTTTAATTAAAAAGCCTGAAAATGAAGGCCATCCCTTTAAACTATAGCTTAACTAATCTTAATATATATAAAAAGAGAAGGTGATGTTTCATTCATCTATCAACGCACAGCCTAAACCGCTTGACCTAGAAATATGAAATTTGGAGTGTATATTCTTTCAACGATTTATGGGTGTCCTATGAAGGGATTTTTTGAAATTCGAACCCTAAAGGGGGGAAAGGGCCCCAAAATGTGTTTTCAGAGTTTTTCAAGATCTCTTAAACTAGAAATGATATCGATATGAGTTTAATTTAAAAAGGTGAAGCATTGAAATACAAAAAAAACAAATTTGAGTATTTTGCTCTATATATCCCCGAAAGGGAGATATAGTCATTTTGGGGTAAATTTTTGAAATTTTTAAAGTGCTCTATCTCCTCGAGTTTTTAAGTTTCAGCATTCATATTTGGTACATGGGTTTAATAATGCTAAATCACGGGAAGGTTTTTTATTTTTTTGAAATTCGACCCCTGAACTGAAAAATGGGGGATTTTTGATTTTGTAGTCTAAAACACAAAAGGTTTCTTATCTTTCTTGCCCTTGGACCAAACTCAACCAAATTTTGTATACATAATCTGTGGGCCAATAGAAGGCTAGAAATGCAAAAACTAACCACCCAGCAAGGGGGTAGGGGTCCAGGGGCGCAGCCCCCTTGCTAGCGGAGATTCGAAGGCGGGCTTCTCAGCTAGTAAATTAAAAATATGTTTATACTAGTATATTCATTTATATATGTGTATGTTTATTTGTATCAAACAGAAGACACCATCCTTGATTTACTGCACTTCTACTCTCGGCAAGTAAATCCTTTCAAAGAATAGTTTATTTGTTATTTTGTGGCCAAAACCCGTTAATGATTACTTATTCTGTCATTATTTTATGTAAAATCCTAAGAAAGCGAAATTAAATTTAAAATAAATAAATTTTTTAGGTTGTTGAAACGAGGCGTCGAGAACGTGAAGCCTCAAGTGATTCAGATCAGGGACCACCAGCTGGATCAGATGCTGGAAGTGATGTCGAGGAAGGGGACGATCTCAGTGATTCTGAAATAGAACGTCGGCGTATTGAATTGAGAACGCGGGTCTTACGTCGACAAGAAACCCAAAATGATGATGTTTTAGCTTGTGAAGAAGAAGGTCGATCTCCTGAAGCCTCTTCAGCTTCTTCTAGTTCAGATTATGAAGAATATTCTGATAGCGAAGGTGAAGAGGTAGGGCCTCGATTAAAACCAGTATTTGTTCGTCGTAGGGATCGTGTCACAGTTCTTGAACGTGAAAAGGAAGCTCTAAAGGCAAAGGCTTCTGAAATAGAAGCTCGTCGTCTCGCTGAAGAAAAAAAGAAAACAAGCTCTCCGTCTTGTTGAAGAAGAAATTCGAAAAGATTCCATTGCAGCAAGGGCTGCGGCACTAGGAGGTGAAGCTCAATTAGATGACGTTGACACGGACACGGATAATGATGAAGCGGATTATGACGCTTGGAAGGCTCGAGAATTATTCCGTGTCCGAAGGGATAGAGAAGAACGAGAAAATGTAGAAAAAGAACGTCGGGAAATTGAACGTCTTCGTGGTTTAACGGAAGAAGAACGAAGAGCTGAAATGCGATCAAACCCAAGACAAATCACAAATAAGGCCTCCAAAGGAAAATACAAATTCCTTCAGAAATATTATCATCGTGGTGCCTTTTATATGGATAATGACCAGGACCTTCTCCGAAGGGATTTTTCAGCGGCTACATTGGAAGATCATTTTGATAAGACTGTCTTACCAAAAGTGATGCAAGTGAAAAATTTTGGACGATCAGGACGTACAAAATATACTCATTTGGTGGATCAAGACACTACTCATTTCGATTCTCCATGGTGTGAAACAGCACAGAATTTGAAATTTGCCACCATACAAGCAGCGGGTATGAAACAAGTTTTCGATCGTCCATCACAAGCTAAAAGAAAGCTTCCTTAAAATAAATTCATTTTCTGATGATAAAATCCATATTCCAGGCTATTCTTTGTTTATTTTAACTGATAAATATAAGAATTTTCATCCATATAATAAATAATACTAATTGAAATAATCTAAAAATAAATATTTTTTTAATTAAATAAAATCAATTTATGATAAAATTTATTATTAAAAAATACGTTTATTTGTACACTCTTTATGTATATAATCAAAAATAATTGTACATATTATATTGAAATCTTAAAAAACAAAATGTGGGTGTAAAATGGAATAAATGACTTTTAGTAACAAACATGTGTATATATCTAGAACGTTTGTAAACGTTGTGAAGATGTGCTAGAGTTTATATGATTTTAAATCTAGTTAACATTTGTAATTGATATACAAAGAAAAACAATGAGGTTGTCCTCTGCATAAAAAACAAAATGTGGGTGTAAAATATAATAAATAACTAAGGGCCGGTTGTATGTCGCAAAGTAAATGCTTTTTACCACTAACCACGGGTAGATGGTAAATGGAGGGGCTGGGATCCCTTCTTTCAGTGCATACACACAACCGGCCCTTAGTAACAAACATTTGTATATATCTAGAACATTTGTAAACTTTGTGAAGATGTGCTAGAGTTTACATGATTTTAGTCTAAATCTAGCTAACATTTGTAATTGATATACAAAGAGAAACAATGAGGTTGTTCTCTGCTTGATGCAAATAAACATACCCACATATATATCGAAATGATATATCTCTATTTATATATTATTTATTTGTTTGAGACTATAGTTTCGAAGACTTGGTCTTCATCATGAGCCTTTTTTAATTATAAATATTGTTTTTCATGGAGTCAATACCGTATGGAGATTGAAAATTCGATGTTTCTTAGCTGGTAGCCAGTTTGGAATTCTTTTATTTGCATCAAGCAGAGGACAACCTCTTTGTTTCTCTTTGTAAATCAACAACTCTGCTACTCTCGGCAAAACAAAAACTTTTCAATTGTAATTGATATAATAAAATTTCATCCAATGTATTTTTTTTATTTTTAATAAAATTAGTGCTTTTAATTTATGAACATAAAGTGCTATCTTTTTGAAGATAAATATATGATTTTTATCAATAAAATAAATATAAGTAAATCGCACATTTTATTTATTTAATTAAAAAAGACACCACTTCTTATCACATTTTTTTCATTGTGTTTTATATACTTATAATACATTGAATGAATGAGGAAGTCCAAAATAAGAAGATACGTCCCAACCTTTAGTGGCCCATCTCCCCTTTCTGGAGGTTGACTAACACCTATCGCCCCCTTTTCATTTTCATTGTATGCCTAATTTTAATTTGAAGTAAAGTGTAAATAATAAAGCAGTTTTATTATTTTAAACAATTTTATTACCGTATATAAAACAACCAAATCTGTTTTATCCGGTCACTCTTAAGGTAGCTCTTTCACAAATGGAAAAATTCAAGAAGTCTTCGAAACTTGGAATATAAGTCATTAAAAGCATAATAAACACACTGTTAAAATTTGAAGACGATTTACCACATCAAACATGAAATAATTGCAATTAAAAATGACATTTTTTACATTGGGTAGATTGGGAAAGGGTGGGAAAATGATCATTATTTTATTTTTTTTCAATGAAGGACTTTCACCATCTTGATGAAAAACTAATATTTGTTAGAATAATATATTCGGAGTAACTTAAAAAAAATGAAATTATTTTCCACATAGTTTTGATAAAAAACAAACATATTTGGGCGATTATTTTTAGTGGAGGGGATAAAATATCAATGGCTTGGAAACGATCTATTCATAAAGAGGATTTAGTAGTGCAAAAAGTACAGTCACGTTAAAAAACATAACCTAAAATTTTAGCACCGTCCATATGTATAGAGTGGTTACGAGGCTAAAACTTTTTGTGTGGATTGTCGCGAAAGAACTACCTTAAATAAAATAGAAAAAAAATTAAATTGTACATTTTTTACAGATTTTTTTAAGAACAAAGAAGTGAAATAATTAACTAAGATCATTGACGTACATTTAAAAAACGGGAGAACATGTTTTCATTTTTAAAATAAGAAAGTTGACAGTTAAAATTTGAAAAAATAATACTATAATAAATCCTACTGTAGAGTACTATTTTAATTTCCCCCCCCTTTGAATACTTATCGCCCCCAAATCACCCCCCCACATATTTATTGCCCCTCTGATAGCCCAAATCGACCACTTGGGGGGAGATCGCCCCCAGGTTGGGTACCACTGCTTTAGACTCTACTTTTTTTGGAATGCTTCATCAATATCCACTCAATTCACTTATCAGTCCGTTTCCAAAAATTACTTCAATCTTAATATAATACATATTCACAATTTTTCTCTAATCCATCAATGGAATGAAGTTTCAAGTTTATTGTGTGAGAAATTATTTTAGAGATAAAAGGAAAGTTCAATTTCCTCCATAGGCCGACTAATTAGTTTCAGTGGAATGCAAACAGTGGCGTAGCTTGTCCTAAAGGGGCCTTGTATCAAACTTTGTTGGGGGGCCCTTCTACCCGACGTGGATAATATTTTACAAATATTTGCTTTCACACGTCGGGGCCCCTGTAACCCTTGAATGCAAATAAGACTAAGCGTATTCGACTTGAAGCACTTGGAGTAATGAGCATTAAATAAAATTAAATAAAAATAACATTTTTTTTTCTTTCTTTAACATAAAAAAGAAAACAAAAGAACAACACACAAATACAAAAATATATCTTAATTCACAAATTATAAATTATGCCTACAACTCGTCCAGTCTATAGAGATTTAGATTTAGCAAGAAGCATTTTAGTTTTGTCTTCAAAAGAAAGAGCGTTGGCAAACTCTTAATTTCTAAAGGTACCTTATTGTAAATTTTTATGACGTTATTAACTGGGCTTTTTAATGTCAAAGACAATCAACTGGCATTTATCCTCAGATCATTCCTGCATCTAGTGTTATATTCGTGACCCTCATCTGTGGAGAGGAGCCTCAAAATATTCTCTTGCTACCCTGGATGCAATTCAGAAACGAGCCGTCAGGCTAATTGATGATTCTGGCTCCCAGCCTCCATCTTTCCCAGCCCTTATAATCTTCAAACCTTCAAAAGCCGAGTGCATAAAGACCTACGTCTCCACCCTCTCTCTTAATCAACTCTCCCTTCTGTGCAATGGTCTTTCGAGATCGATAGGGGTTGCATCTTTTCTGGTGCGCCCGTTCTTGCATTCGATTGCATTAAAAAAAAAAAAAAAAAATAGAATTTCCGTGTGAAACCACCTAATATTTCACAAATAAGTTCACATCAAGAGCAATTTAAAATTCACCCAGAAAATTAAATTTTCTGACTCGTAAATTGTTTGACCAGCTCAATATTTTAGATTATCTATAATTTTCGAATTAATAAACTGTTGTAAAATCTATTGCTGTAGAAATAATTAATGGATTTTTCTCGAAGTAAAAGAGGGAAGTGGATTTATATAGAAGGGGCCACACACTATAAAATAAGAATTCTCTCATAATACTAAATATTAATTCATCCTTAGAAAATATTTATTATAAATTGATAAGAGATTTTCTTTAGGAGACGGACTGGTATAAATATGCAATTGGATGTTGATGAAAGCAGTCCACGGTGGTTGTAAAAAAATAAGACTATAGAGGTTTTATTATTTTACATTTATTTGTTAAACCGACGTTTCGGAGATTTATTCTCTCCTTCTTCAGGGTAACAAAAAGTCAATGAAAGTAGTTCAAAACATAATTACTTTCTGTCTCCTTTGACAATGCCAAAAAAAACATTATAAAATTTTTTTTTCATCTCGAATAGAAAATAAAGTAACAAGCAATTGATGATCAATATGTTAATGAGATATATATCATGACCAAAAACATAAATGTGAAAAAAGGGGCCAAGTTCAGTACAAACGGCTTCGCCGACTAAAGAGTTGGGATCTAAACAGGTACCAAGTTCCACAGCAGTTCTTTAAATCATAACTATTCGAGATGAAAAAAAAAATTTTATAATGTTTTTTTTTTGGCATTGTCAAAGGAGACAGAAAGTAATTATGTTTTGAACTACTTTCATTGACTTTTTGTTACCCTGAAGAAGGAGAGAATAAATCTCCGAAACGTCGGTTTAACAAATAAATGTAAAATAATAAAACCTCTATAGTCTTATTTTTTTACAACCACCGTGGACTGCTTTCATCAACATCCAATTG
>JAKCPI010018245.1:0-10115 GCA_023213315.1 Euborellia annulipes
TGGTAGAGAAATTGATTTTCATTTTTTGTTCTCCATTTCTCATTATTCCGTATATTATTTGTCTGATTTTCATTTTTTTTTTCGAATACTCTTTCTCATTATGCTTGTTAATCACGGAACTACTGTAATGAGCGAAAGCCCAAGTAAACAGTAAAATAATACTGTAGTTTTATATAATTAGATCATTACTTCTCATGTACCCGAAAAAGAGATCCATATAAGACTTTTACGATATCCGTTATTGATTTAATATACATATAGGGGTCCAGGCATTCTTATTTAAGCCATTTGGTATCCAAGTGGCTTAAATGAAATCATCGGACTGCCTCAGGGTCCGAACCCTCGACGTTTAATATATGAGGTTAGCACGCTAACCTCTACATTTAGCTCCCAGGGCTAGATTAAGGGTTGAAAATTAAAATAATCATCATACTTATATATAAAAGGCTAAGAGGGTGTCCGATGTGTGAAACAACCAATCAGGCCTCAGGGATAGCGCCATGGTAACAAAATATAAATATTTACCCATGTTTACGATTTTTTTATTTATTTACATTTTGAATTCTAAAATATCGGCGTAAATTTTTTGTCTGTGTACCGGGAGAGTCCCGGAAAGGATATGATTCACAAAAAATCTTAAGTTCATGAATAATTAACCACTAAAATAATCTCTACATATAAAAATGAAAAGGGAAAATGTATGTACCGGTATGTATATAAGTAGGCGAGCAAGGGGGTCCAGGGGCCGCAGCCCCTGGCTAGACGCAAAGCCCCGCCTTCGGCGGGGCTTTGCGTCTTGTTGTTTATAAATGTGTTCAAATTATTTTGAGAGTAATTTCGCGGTGAAGGCTCGCATTTCCTTAAAAGAGGGTGGGGGGGGGAGGTATGAAGGCAGTAAAATTTATATTCAATATTTAGCAAATAGTATAGTGGGGTAGAAACATTTTAATGTCATTCTAAAATTTCTTATTACTGGGACGGAATTAATTTTTGAAGATTTCGAAACTCTCATAAACAGATAATAATAACACAGGGTAACTTAGGAACCCTTCGAATCCCTTGCAGAATTTTGTAGGGATTTTTTTCATTAGGTAGAAAAGTAAGATAATTAGTCTATTTAGAATTTTACTGGGGTGAGTTTCCCCATCTTTTTGTATATAGAACTAATTTCAATTCGGATTTGAATTTTTACTTTCTCTTACCTATATGTATAAGTTAATATACATATATATAGAGAGAAAGTATTGGATTCATGTCAAAAATTCGATGTCGAGACTTTGATAGATATACACGTTTTGAGGTCCCCTGGATCCAAAAAATGGTTTTCGCGACATGTTCTGTCTGTGTGTCTGTTTGGGTTCAATTTAAAGCATGAAGGAATTGAGCTGGGAGGTTGAAATTTTATATTTAAGTTAGGCACCCCTCTAGAGCGTGAAAATAAGATTTGAGAAATTTTTCTTCAGGAATGAAAGTTAAAAGAACACGCAACCAGAATTTTTCTTTAAAAATATATTTTAACAGCTGACGTTTCGACTTTGGTCAAAGCCATCCTCGGAGCTGTTAGTGGTCATCCGAAGATGGCTTTGACCAAGGCCGAAACGCAAGCTGTTAAAATATATTTTTAAAGAAAAATCTGGTTGCGTTTTCTTCTAACTTCCATTCCTGATACAAATTCCACCAGCCATAAAATACCCTTATAGCAGCGTTTTCCAAACTGTGAGGCGCGGACTAGTCTAAGGGGAGGGGCGAATATTGGCCACCAGGACCAATTTTCCAAATGATTGCTAGTTTTAATATAAATAAGAATAAATAAATAAATTTATATTTTTTAGCATTAAAAATTTTTGTTTTTGTATTATTTTATAAAATGGGAGGAGGGGGGGGAGGCGTCATAAGATTAAATATTTTCAAGGGAGGCAAGGTAACATAAAGTTTGGAAATCACTGCTTTAGGGTTTGATGGTACAATATCTTTTTTTTTTTTTCTATTTATTTTCCGGCCTTTGACCTCGGTCATTCAGCCCCCACTTTTTACAATATATTTTACAAAAAACATGATATAAAAAAACTTTTATAAAAGTGCATAGTTCGTGTACAATATCTTAATTTAATTAATACCGATGGATACGGAGGGACGTTCCACACTCTTGTTTTTCGGAGCCAGTCATCCGAAATTCAGCAACGATTTCGGTGGCTCTTGCTCTACTATCTAGTCAGACCCCACCGGCGTGATCGATATTTATTTTAAAATATTAATCAGAAATGGTCAAAAAGTTAGAGGTTTTTTTAAATACAAGTTTCAAGACAATATTTTATACCATTTAGATAGGCAACCGGCTTTACAGGGATTCATAGTTGGTTGCTTTGAATAAAAGACACGCGTTTCTTTTTTAATTAAATCTAAAAAGAGAGTAGGGGAGACCGGGGCAGGTTGGCCCACGGGGCAGGTCGGCCCAGTCGCGATATTTCGCAGAATAATTGGACGATTGTGTTACGGATCAGAATGAAGGTTAATGGCACTGCCACCCTACTTCTGCCAATACAACTATAGCGAACGGAGTAAATTCGCATGAGCTAGGATCATTTATTCGTTTTTTGCACCTTGGAGTAAATTTTTATTAGTTGAATAAAATTGTTTTATCTACTTTTTGGTTACTTCGAGGATAAAAAGTGAGCACTATGTTTAAAGGTCAGAATATAAGGATTATTTCTCCATGGCATTTTAATTAAAAAACCTCAACGGGATTTGTGCGGGATAAAAATTGTTTCAAATATGACGAGGGGCAGGTTGGCCCAAAAATGACGGGGCAGGTTGGCCCACTCGATATTTTGCCATTGTATGTATGAAACCGTTAAACCCTGTTTTATCTTTTCAATTTTAGTGGCAATGAATGATGTAAAAGTAACAAAATAAAAATATCGATGTTATACTGGCCGTCATTGAGAGTTTATTGGAGGAAATTTTGCATCATAAATGAGCACGTCTGTTTGTTTTTGGGAAATTGTTATCAGATATATGAATATGTTCTTATTGTTTTCTAAAACGTTCTAGTTCTTTGAATATCTGTGGTTCGGGAAGATATGAAGTGTTTCCGCTTTTTTTTTTTTTTTTTTTTTTAACATTCACACTTTTTTCCCATTCACACTCACATTCACACAGTCTTTTCGGTAACTCAGGCCATATAAGACTTTTACGATAACCGTTGTATTAATAATTATATATTTTGGGGGTCCAGGCATTCTTATTTAAGCCATTTGGTATCCAAATGGCTTAAATAAAATCATCGGACTGCCTGGGGCCCGAACCCACGACTTTTGGTATACGAGGTTAGCACGATAACCTCTACACGAAGCCCCGAGAGCTAAGAGATTTTTCAAAAGAGCACAAATTGAAAGTTGGGAGAGAAAAGTTGGGATCCTTGTTGGGATACTCTATTTGCCACCTTGCCAAGCCCAAGTAAGGTGTCTGCAATGCTCTTCATAGCATTCTGACTCTCATCTCCAACCTCTGGACCACGGTTATAACAGTGATTCGTAAATACAAAAGAAAAACTCAAAAAGGAAATGATCTTGAAGTCACGATATACTTTTTTTGATTTAGTACTCACTTATTACTGAAACTGTTGCAATAACCAATTATAATTTAAAATAAACTTTGTGTGTTAAAATTAAGTTGTTTTAAATTATTTTCTTGCATTTTAATTCATATAAAAGTAACAAATGCCTTCCGGGCCAATTTGCCCCGTGGTCCGGGCCAACCTGCCCCGACCACGGGGCAGGTTGGCCCACTCGAAATATTTTAGAAATAATTATTTTTTTTAATTTTAACATCAATTTAGGAGACTTTTACGATGACCATTTGGTAGCTTAAGGTTGCACCAACATTTTAAAATAAAAACATAAACGAAAATGATTAAATAAAAAATTTTATAAAAGAAATAAAAATTAGTGGGCCAACCTGCCCCGGTCTCCCTATATTTTGCCAAACACCCACGAAATATTAAAAAAAATTGCTTTTTTACGCGATTGATATTTTCTTTATATCAATATAGCAAAAAAACTAATTATAAAGGAAAATAAAATTTGTCTTTAAAAAAAAAAAAAGTTTACGCAATTCTCTCTCGAAGTAAAATAATTACCTTGATTTTTAATTGAATTTTTCTCTGTATTATTTTTATTATTTTTTTTTTTAAACATTCACACTTTTTTCTCATTCACACTCACACTCACACACACATTCACACTGTCTTTTCGGCAGCTCAGGCCATATAAGACATTTACGATAACCGTTATTTATGAATTTATATATATTAGGGTCCAGGCATTTTTATTTAAGCCATCTGGTATCCAGATGGCTTAAATAAAATCATCGGACTGCCTGGGGGTCCGAACCCGCGACGTTTGGTATATGAGGCTAGCACGCTAACCTCTACACCACGCCTCGTGGGCCTCTGTATCTATATCTATACTATTATATAAAAGACAATCTCTGTCTGTCTGTCTGTCTGTCTGTCTGTCTGTCTGTCTGTTTGTAACGCATAGACTCCGAAACTACTGGACCGATTTTCATGGAGTTTTTTTTAATGGGTAGGGAATTTTCCGGGGGTGGTTTTAGGCTATCATTATATCGAATTAGGGGTAGGGAACCCCCCCCTTTTTGGGGGTTATCAATTACCCCATAGCAAAGCATTGGAAAACAGGATCTAACTCGCTTTATGAAAAATATATTTATCAAATCTTTAAAATGAAAAATAAAAACTCTTCCTCCCCCTAACAATTCGACATTTGAAAAGATTTTTCCGCTCTGCGCCCCCCCCCCAAAATTTTATTTTTTTTATTTTTCATTCGATTTTAATAAAATTTAAAATGTTGCTTTCTTAGGGTGTAAATAATTGAAAAATGGTATTTTAGACCCCAGAAAGTTCAATCACCCCCCTGCCCCCCCCCTAAAATTTATTTTTCATTCGATTTTAATAAAATTTAAAATGTTGCTTTCTTAGGGTGTAAATAATTGAAAAATGGTATTTTAGACCCCAGAAAGTTCAATCACCCCCCTGACCCCCCTAAAATTTATTTTTCATTCGATTTTAATAAAATTTAAAATGACGCTTTCTTAGGGTGTAAATAATTGAAAAATGGTATTTTAGACCCCAGAAAGTTCAATCACCCCCCTGAACCCCCTAAAATTTATTTTTCATTCGATTTTAATAAAATTTAAAATGTTGCTTTCTTAGGGTGTAAATAATTGAAAAATGGTATTTTAGACCCCAGAAAGTTCAATCACCCCCCTGACCCCCCTAAAATTTATTTTTTCATTCGATTTTAATAAAATTTAAAATGACGCTTTCTTAGGGTGTAAATAATTGAAAAATGGTATTTTAGACATCAGAAAGTTCAATCACCCCCTGACCCCCCTAAAATTTATTTTTCATTCGATTTTAATAAAATTTAAAATGACGCTTTCTTAGGGTGTAAATAATTGAAAAATGGTATTTTAGACATCAGAAAGTTCAATCACCCCCCTGCCCCCCCCCTAAAATTTATTTTTCATTCGATTTTAATAAAATTTAAAATGACGCTTTCTTAGGGTGTAAATAATTGAAAAATGGTATTTTAGACGTCAGAAAGTTCAATCACCCCCCTGACCCCCCTAAAATTTATTTTTCATTCGATTTTAATAAAATTTAAAATGACGCTTTCTTAGGGTGTAAATAATTGAAAAATGGTATTTTAGACATCAGAAAGTTCAATCACCCCCCTGACCCCCCCCTAAAATTTATTTTTCATTCGATTTTAATAAAATTTAAAATGACGCTTTCTTAGGGTGTAAATAATTGAAAAATGGTATTTTAGACATCAGAAAGTTCAATCACCCCCCTGACCCCCCCTAAAATTTATTTTTCATTCGATTTTAATAAAATTTAAAATGACGCTTTCTTAGGGTGTAAATAATTGAAAAATGGTATTTTAGACATCAGAAAGTTCAATCACCCCCCTGGCCCCCCCTAAAATTTATTTTTCATTCGATTTTAATAAAATTTAAAATGTTGCTTTCTTAGGGTGTAAATAATTGAAAAATGGTATTTTAGACATCAGAAAGTTCAATCACCCCCCTGCCCCCCCCTGAAATTTATTTTTCATTCGTTTTTAATAAAATTTAAAATTACGCTTCCTTAGGGTGTAAATAATTGAAAAATATATTAATCAAATATTTAAAATAAAAAATAAAAATTCTTTTTCATAATAATTAAAATACATTTATCTGGACAACTCTTAGTCATATCCCGAGACGCCGCCCGCCAGGGTGCGGGGTAGGGTTGCCGAAGGCAACCCTACCGCAGCTAGTTATTAATAAAAGAAAAAATAAATACTTCTGCCTTTATTCCCTTTCATAAAATACGTATATGAAATCAAATACATTTTCATTTGTTAACAAAATAACAAAAAATTTTTTTTATTAACAAATAACATAATAGGCAAAATTAAGTTTCACTGATTTTTTTTTTTTTTTTTTTTTTTTTTTACATTTACTAAAAATATTGCAAATCAACTCTTTTGAAAAAGTTCATTGATTTCGTCCATCATTATTTTATATTTTTACAAATAATTAATCCTCTTTTTACTTGATTAATGAATTTTAAAATACATTTTACAATACAATTTGTTCGATCTGTATAATATATTTTAATTTATAAAGAACTGGCTGCGCAACCTTACTCTAGCCAAGCGAGATTACTTTCCCTCCTTCTTGAGTTTGATCTTAAAACCATATTTTTAATTATTTAAAAGAGAATTAAATATTATTTATTTAGAATAAATAAATTTGTAGATTGTTTTTATTTTTTGTTTCTATATTTTTGTGTCACAAGGGTGGTTTAAGACTTTTTTATTCTTTCAGCGTGTCTACTAAAAATACAAACAATCTACAAATTTTCTTATTCTAAATAAATAATATTTAATTCTCTTTGAAATAATTAAGCAGAGGCGTACCGAGGCAGTTGAGGGCCTGGGGCGGCACTAGAAGAGGGTGCCCTATATTGAATTTTTTTTTCTTTGGGGGGGGAGTAAAAATTTTCCCTGATCTCAAAACATTTTCTCTTACGCGGAACCAAAATTTTTTCCCGTCCGAAAAAATATTTTACCTTTTTTTTAGAGACACTAAATTTTTGCCACCCGCGGAACATTTTCTCTTGCGCCTATCCAAAATTTTTTCACGCCCCTAGGTCCGGCCCTGCCGCAAGGGCTCGGGGTCTCTCAAAGGGAAATTTTCATTTTATTTTTTTTGGAAATATATGGGGCCTCGGGGCGGACCCCCCCCCCCCCCGGTACGCCACTGTAATTAAGATGAAACTCAAGGAGGGAAAGGAATCTCATCCTTGCCCATAGTGTGTAATGTTATTCCCAACGCACCTTCGGAGTGCCGTGAACTTGAAAAGATTGGGAAACACCAGTGGCGTATTCAGGGGGGGGGGCCAGGGGCCCCCCCCAAAGCCTTCTCCAAAACAAAAAAAATACCTATTGTTTTCCCTAATGATTTTTTTTTAAATAATTATTTTATTAACTCTCATAAATTCTAAAATCTAACAAAAAACCTATAAATAATTGAAAAAATCTCGAATATTTACGAATTTTGTATTAAAATTATTTTTTATTTCAAGAAAAAAATTTTTTTTTTATTTGTTTTTTATTTAAAATTATCATATTATCTAAAAAAAAATTTCACCACTTTAAGTTTCTTGGAGAAGGGGGGGAGGGGCTGTCATAAAACTTTTGGGCCCCCCCCCCCCAAGCAGAAATCCTGGCTACGCTACTGGGGAACACTGATCTAGATCGAAATCCAGATCCTGGATCGAAACTGATTTTAAATTCTATTTTTTGATTAGAACAAATTTTTTACTTTTTTTTTTATATGATTTATTTTTTTAAGGAATTCAAATCCAGTAACTAAATCCCTTATGGAAAATGATCCTATATCCTTAGAGAGAATTTGAATTTAAATCCAATTTGAACGTGGACAGTAGCTGCCCATCTCTGAATACTGAATAATGTGCAATTTCTCTTTGTTTTGCAGACTGTTCCAGCCATGGACCACGCTGCTCCGCAACTGGCAGATCCTCGCCGTTACACACCCTGGCTATGTCGCTTTTCTCACCTACGACGAAGTCAAAGCCAGACTTTACAAATATATCGCTAAACCTGGGAGGTGAGTAGACCTACATTTGATGGAACTTATTTTTTTTTTATATTCTTTTCGACTAGCCTAATTTATACAGAAATTTAAAAATTAGCCTTTTTTTCATAGACTATCTCGGCCTTTCAGGTCCTTTTGGAATCAGGCCCTTATTATCCTAGTAGGATTTCTTAAACACGAAAATTAGTTCACGTTCTCAATTCGTAAGAATTGTATCTTTCTATTTTTTTAAACAGTTTGAAAGCAATTTAATATTGTTTAAATAAACCGATTAACTACCTCCATTTGGCAATTCTTGAATATATTAAAAACACTTAAAGATGGCCTCAAAAGATTTTTTTTCTCTCTCGTAAAAACAATCAATTACAAAATATCATTACGAATTTAACATTTATTTCTGCCCTGAAGCGAACCCAAGTCAATTGTTTTTGTGCATATCCTTTTCATACAGCCTCTTTGCATATTAAGCTTTGCTGTTCGTTATAAATTAAATAGAGACAAAAACAATTGGATGTTCTCTAAATATCATACCTAATTTATTCTGATAATTCATTGAACATTGTTTCTAACGCCAACATAAATTTATTTAATCAATTTTCTTATTGAAATAGCTGGTGAAGCTTCTCAATAAAGGGATTTTCTTTTAAGCCCCGTCCTGTGACTTTTGTCTCTTAACGAATGAGATTTTTAACACTCAGATTTTAATTCTACATATTTATTAACTTGTATATAATACATTTTGACGCGCATAATCAGAATGAAGGTGTATAAAGTGTCCACCAAAAAACCTAAAAATCTGGTGTGGCAAGCACAGCACACAACTTTCTCTTACCTTCGGTAATCGAAAGTTGTGTTCTGTGCTTGTCACACCAGATTTTTTGTGTCGACATATATTTAGTTCCCGACAGTACGGAACATATGAATTCAGATGTAAAATTTATAAGTATGGGAAAATATTTATATTTTGTTACCATGGCAACCATTTCTCCTATCTTCCCTATGAAATGCAAGAGTAAAGTGGTCTTCAGAAGATTTCAATTGCAAAATGAGAATATACATTTTAAAGAGCATCTAAAAAATAATTGATTTTTGAATTTAAAAAAAAATCGTTGGAGCAAATTTTGAGAAAATCGAAAAAAACTGAAAAAGTACATCAGTAAAGTACTAGTACTCTTTGACCGATTTTGATTAAAAGCTTATTTTTCCGGTCGCGGGAGATGTTTAACTTAAATATAAAATTTCAACCTCGTAGCTCAATTCCTTCATGCTTAAAATTGAACCCAGACACCACCCCCCCCTCACACACACACAGACAGACCATGTCGCGAAAACCACTTCTTTTGAATTCAGGGGACCTCAAAACGTGAAGATCCATCAAAATCTCGACATCGAATTTTTGACATGAATCCAATACTTTCTCTCTATATATATATGTATATTAAAATATACATATAGTTAAGAGAAAGTAAAAAGAATTAAATAATTCTAAAACAAAGTTCAATTGAAGAATGATGAAACAAAAGTATGTATATTTTGAAAGATGTCAAAAAGTTTTGAAATTAGTTGCAAATGACATTTATAGTGATTTTGTTAGAGAAAAGGTCCTGAAGGGAAACTTATGAGAGGTTTAACATAACAAATTTGCGAGATTACTATTTGTTTGGGCAAAAATTGCTCCCCCTGGAGTCGAACCAGGACCTCCACACCTTCGTGGCAGGCAGACTTACTTAATCCTAGATCGCCGGCCCAATAAAGGTAGTCCGCCCGCAGCGGAAGCGTGGAGTCCTGGTTCGACTCCAGGGGGCGCAATTTTTGCCCAATTAAACACAAAACATCTCGCAAATTTATTATGTTAAAGGATATATTGACTGGCTTATATACAGTCTATTGATATTTGAGCGTTGTTTGAAAAAATCCTATCTCTT
>JAKCPI010018246.1:0-69885 GCA_023213315.1 Euborellia annulipes
TGCAAGCCGACATTATTATTGATAGCATCTAACTTCACACTGGTTTTACAAATGAAGTGAGCAAAGAAATAGATGCGGGAATTTTTTTAATTATCCAGCTTTTTTCTTCATTTTTTAAATGATGCAAAATTTTTTGAAAAAATTTTGCCTCACCCAGAAGAAAGGTTAGTAGAGACTGTTTGCCTTCTAAGCTTTAGGACATTCATCAAATTAAATATATTATATTTGAAAATCAAAAATAATTACATATTTCTATACTTAATGGCTTCAGTAGCATAACGAAACCCCTAAAAGTGGTAAAATTGGGGAGGAAGAAGACAACGCTAAACTATGTGCTCCCTTAAGGGTGTTAATTACCCCATGGACCCATAGATAGTAGTCTACACAGATTAATTTTTTTACTTTCTCTTACCCTATATATAAAATATATAATATATATATATATATATATATAGAAAGTATGTGTATGTAGTGTTTTGTTACTACTGTGGTAGTATAAAGTGCCCCCCTTTTTTTTACCCCATCTAAATGCGCCAATGTCTTGCTTGGCAGCATGAATCATTTAATTTTTTTTTTTTTTTTAATTCTTTCTCTGACTATTTGTCATAGGAGACCATTTAATTTAATTGATACAAATTTAATTTAATTAAATAATTGATTAATTATGAATTTAGTCCCTATAAACTTATTTTATTAATTTAAAAAAAATTGTAATGAATTTGCATTTTTGAATTAACCTCGCTGGTCACGATATTAACCACAGAGACTCTTAAATAAAAAAACTAAAATTAAAAACTTTCTTTTTATTTATTAATAACTTATTATTTGTTTATATTCGATTAAAATTATTGTTTGTTATTTTTTTTTTTTTTTTTTTTTTGACTTAATTTTCTTAAAAGAAAATCATGAAATGTGCTTCTGCTTTCTCACTTCTAAGGCTTGCTATGCTCTCTAAACTCGACTGTGAATAGACACTGTGTGCTATCATTGTTATGTAGAGAAATGGTGCAATCACAATTAATTTCGTTAAAATCTTTACAAAACATTTCGTACATTTTAAAACTCTCAACATGAAACGTTTATTTTCAATTTTCGGTGTGAATATTTTTTTTAAATTGTTTGAAAGATTTATTTAAAGTGTAAAAAAAAAAGAAGATTGTCAGTCAGACAACACACCAACACAATTCATCTTATAGAAGAGACGAATTAAGAATTTGTTTTTAATTTTTTTTTTTTTTTTTTTTGTGAGATTATTTTGTTTTTGTTTTGTGGAAGTTGTTTGTTAATCTATATATATTATATATATATATAAATCTTAAAAAAAAAAATTAAAGGTTAGACAGTGAAAAATGGCCACGAGATCCACAAGCTCGATTGCGGCCCAAGTGTTAATGAAGAAAGGCAAACGTGGGGCGGCCACGTACATCCATAACAATTTTTCTACAAATTCTAGTTCAACTAAACATTTAAATGAGTTATTGGATCTAATATTGAATCCTGGGAAAACGCTTGATGAATGGGAGACGATAGACTGGATCAAATGGTTGATGGCCGGAGGCAGCACCCCGGACGAGTTCTCAGGACTAGGCAAGTGCCATTCATATCAATTCCCTAATTCATTCATTCCATTTACCTCAATAAAAATATTCGAACATCACTCAATAATATATTATTATGGTGATTTTTAAAACTGCATTACGCCCTTTTAAAATTCATAAAATATATTCTTTTTTTTTTAATATCAATTTGATGTGTTGACAAATTTTATTATTATTATTAATTAATCTAATCCACGGAATATTAAAATTTAGTTGATTATTTTTATTAAAAAAAAAAAAAAAATTCTGATCACTCCTATATGACCTTCTTTAGAAAACAGTTAATACAATGACAATCTATTTAAAATTGTTTACTAAAGAAGAAAATATAAGACTTAATAGGTAAAAATTAAATATTTGAAAATTAATATGTGATTATTCATAAAAAATACCTACCTGGACCTCGCCAGGAAATATTTAATAGAATTTTAATAATTAATTACCCAGAAAAAGATAATTATCACTATATTTGACAAAAAAAACCTATTGAACTCACAAAATTGACAGATGTTTTATCTAATCATTATTTTATTTCACAAACAAGTGGACCAAATATTGTCTAAGGTCAAATTAATTTAAGGACTAAATATAAAGGGGTGATTTTTTGGCTATTCCTTCTTCAGCCAAGGATTTAAGAAAACACTTGTTTTATGTTTTTTTTTTACTATAATGTGAGCTAGCTCTTCTTCCCTTAATTACCATTGATCGTAATTTTCTTTTTTCATTTCTAATTTGTTAATATAATTTACTAGTCTTTTATTTTATATTAATTAAAACAGTTTATATGTAAATTACTTTAGAGCCGCCCCCACACTACCTTTTCTTTTGCTACGCTTCTTTTTATATCCAAAATTTTTTTAAAGGATTGTATACACCTAATGAGTCACGTAGATTTCCAGTTGACCGTGATTTGAAGGGAGAAATTAGTTCAGTGCTGCTCTGCTCTGCATGGCCTCTTTTAATTGCGTACTTTTGAAAAGCAAAAACCATTCCGAATTTATAATTGATCGTTTTAAAATTTTAATCACACATTCGTCTTTTATATTTATTTTTTTTTTTTATAAATTTTATTCTCATAATGTCCATTTTTTTTTATTATTAAACTAAATTTTAAATAAAATTTCCTTCTTCCTTATCTTAAAAAATAATAAATTTATAAAAATTTCGCAGAGAACAAGCCACTCCTCATGAGAAATCCACATTGGAATTCCAAAGGCAGTTGTCCTAAGGTTAACACCAAGGCAACATTAAAAGAGAATGCCGTCTCACTCGCTATCCATTCATTTTTATTATTTTGATCTCATTCTATATGTTATATTAATTTCTGATAAAACCTGATATAAAAACATATTTAATAAATTTCATCCCAAGATTATTTTTTTAATCATTTCTAAAACAATTACGAAATATAATATTATCAATGACGTATTACAAAAAGTTTTATTTTTTTTATATTTATTTAAAAAAGATAAATACAATTTAGCCCATCATAATATAGACTTTATCAATCGGTTGTTATATCTAGTAATTTTTTAAATTAGTAATTTTCCTTAAATTTACTCTACAGGTTCTCTGTGGATCCTGGAATCGAAATAGTTCAGATTTTACATAATTATTTTAGGAATTAAATTGGATTAATCACAATCCAACTAAAAAAAGAGGAGCTTTGGAAAACTTTGTTGAAAATCATAATAAATTTGACCAAAATTCTCTAAACTGGTGACAATAATTTTGACCAATTTTCATTTTCTCATAATTATTTAAATGTAAATCAATATTAAGGGGGTGTAGGAGCCTAAACGTACTTAAAAACAAAAAAAAAAAACTAGACTATTACAAGGAATTTTTCAATTCAGTTTTTTTTTTTTAAAGAATTATATTCATAAGGGATTATTGGGACAGAGAGTTATAATTTTTTTTAATGACCTTTTGTTATCAAGCAAATACAGCAAACCATCTGTCCCAATAGTCTTAAATTTTTTTTAATTTAAAAGTGAATTTATTGTTATTTTTAATCACATATTAACCGATCCCCTATTAGTCTATATATGGGCTATATTTATACATTTATATGCTTTTATAAAAAATACATAATATATAATAACATTTATAAAGTATTCATTCTTAAAAGATCAGTGAAAATCAACCAAATTCATTAAATTATTAGCTACCATTCTGACATCTCTTGGCAAATTTTCGTAATAGGTTTTTTTTTTGGCTTACTTTTTAAGATTCACAACGCCCTCTTATCGGGAAAAACATGCGTATTATCTAACTCCTGAATCCCCTATTTATCAAATTGTAATAGAGGGATGGAGATATCAGCCAAATTGGAACACTCGAGATTCAATAAAACTTCCAGAATAAGACGTATCGGCCTGAATTTATTTGGCCATCTTCAGTTATTGGAAATTATACACATAATGCAAAGTGCTTATGTGATTGAATCAGGATTTGTCTTTAATAAAATTTATTTGCTTCATATCTCTGATCTTGAGCATAGGAGCCATATAATTTTGTATGAAGCAAATTATTGACAAATTCTGGTTCAATCATACGTGCACCTTGCATTATGTGTATAATACCCAATAACTGAAGATGTTCAAATAAGTTCAGGCCGAAACGTTTTATTGCACTTCGAGCATTCCAATTTGACTGATATCTCCATCCCTCTTTTATAATCACATAACAGCCACAACTTCAAGCAATTTATCAAATTGTACATTACAAAAGAAATTGAAAAATAAATTGGTAGTGACCTCCCTTAACTTTCTCGTATAGTCTAAAAAAAGGGTAATTATCTTAAAAACTATTCATTTTTCTCAAAAAAAGTGTAAGAACAAAAATTGTTTAAAATAATTAATATGACAGAAAATTTTAGCTCATTGCGTTTTTAAGATTCCGTATTCATGTTTTTTTTTTTTTTTTTTTGGGGTGGGGGGGTTAAAAATAACAAGAGTCATCAAAATATTTTTGTCGATTACAATACTTTCTCTATGTTTAATTTGGTTTTACGAGAAAGTAAAAAATAAAAAACAAAGATTTTTATTTAATCTTAAAATATCTCATCAACTTTTTCCAAGCGACCTTTAAAAGTTTAAAAATTGGCAATAAACTCTTCTCCAGGTTCTTGCACCCATTCATATAAATGCTCTCTCTTCTGCTTCCTCCTTTGAAACTTTACCTAATTCATTCTTTTCTTAAATACAAATGGAATCAATTTTTTATATAAAACTTTCTTTCTGTCTATCTAGGGGGCTGCGCCCCTTGGACCCCCCTTACTCGCCTTTGGCGGGCAAGTATTTTGTCAATTTAGGATATTTTTTGTTGCAATGCAAATGTTGTTAAGAAAGGACCTTGAGTTCAAGTGAGGGTACTGTCTGGGTCAACAAAAGGGTCTATTTATGACTGCCCAAAGGGACTGTCTGGAGGTGGCTATAAACCATGTCATAAAGCTGTCAAAAGGAGAAAAATCTAAAAATTTTTCACATATTAAAGAAATTTGATTATAATTAATTTTACAGAATTGCTCAGTTGTGGGTACGTGGGTGGCGACCACGAGCTGCCCGAGCTCGGACAGGCAGTCCTTCAGTTCTTTCAATGTCTGTCACTTCCTTCCTCTTTTCATCAGTCGTCAGTCCGTGTGACGGGCGGGCCTGTCCGATTTCTTCCGGTCGTAAAAACGTATAATAGGGTTAGAGGAAAATTGAGGTCCGCCGACCCCGCATCGCGGGACAAGGCGAGGAGAGGAGAAGAAGAATTAATTTTCCAGAAACATTTAGAGATTCAAATTATTACTACATTACTATCCGTTTCATAGATAGATTTTTTTTTTTCAATTTAAAAATTTTTATCACCTTTTCCTAAAAGTCTAATGTCTTCCTAAGCACTGAGAAATTCTCAATTCGCTTTTAACTTTTTGGGGAAACTTAATCATGAAAAACAGTTTACTTATCAGACGTCACCATTAAATTTTTGAGTGTTCAAATTTCGGAAGGTAGGGGGGGTTTGGCTTATCTGAATGATTATCTACCCTCCCCTCAGCCACAAATGAATACATATTTAAGAATATTACATATTTTTTTATAATTATTGTACCATGGTCTATCTTTATTGCAATTAAATACTTGTCTGGTACCCTCTGTTTTTTTTTTGGTCTATTCAGCCCTGATTTAAAAGAAATATAAAATTTTTATTCCTTAGTTTAGGCCTACTTGTTTTACAATTATTTACTTTTATATAAAGTTAAACTTTAAATATAGAAGGCTCCCTTTTTTTACATCATCACATTAGTTTATCTAGTCAACCATGAAAGAAAAATCTCTAGAATTTTGTTTTAATGAGATCTAGTCATGCATTTTCTCATAGATTCTTAAATCAATTATTTATAAATATACCTACCAAAAAATAGAACTTTTTTTTTAAATTGAGATTCATTAGGTCGTCCATTTAATTACTTTTCCTTATTAACTTACAATTAAGCTCTCTTCAAAATTTAAAATATAATATAATTGAGGCTTTTAAATGTCGAGGAAGGTATTCTTTCGGAAACGGATAAGCTAATTTTACGGCAAGTGAGAAAGGAAAAACTTAATAACTAATTTTTTTTTTAATATTCATTAATTTAAAAATCCCTTAGTAAATATTCTTGCTTCCGAAAAATTAAATAATACACATCCAACATTGGGATGGATATCAGTGGTAGTGGGCGACCTCTGAATTTCAATTATAGTTGTGGGGTGCCAAATGAACAATTTTTGGAAAAGGTAAATTGCTAAGATGTTGGCAGTAAATAAAAATTTTGGTGAGTTTTATCATCTGTATATGTGGGATGCATTCATCAGCGGCTGAAAAATATATTAATGTGGGCCAAATATTATACCATATTATATATTAATATCTGCCAAAATCTTAGCAATTTACCTTTTCCTAAGACCCCTGAATTTTGCTTTTCTTCACACAATTTTTTTTTTTATACTTTTAACTTAGAGGTATCCCATATAGTTTCATCGTCAACTATTCCAACGAGTCTCCTTATTAGGAGATTTTTAAGTTGTTGATTCACTAGACATCAGTGTAGGATCAGATAAATCAGGGGGTATTGAAATTTTTTCGGGGGGGGGGCCCGAACTGAAAATTTTTCTGTGGAAATTTTTTTTTTTAAGAAACTAAATTTTTTTTCACACGAAATTTTTTGCGGAACCAAAGTTTTCCATCTTGCGGAAAAATTTGTTGCGCTGATGTCTGTATATCCCTATATATGTATATGTGTTTGGAAAATTTCGGGGGGGACCCGGGCCCCCTCGCCCCCCCCTTATATACGCCCCTGAGATAAACATTAAAATGTTTCCATAATTTTATCTTTAACAATAAATGCCCCATTTTTCAAACAATTGGTGAAAATTTTTGGCTTTTTATTTGTAAATTTTTTCTGGCTCTGGCTCTCCCTTTTTTTTACATCATCACATTAGTTTATTTAGTCAACCATGAAAGAAAAATCTCTAGAATTTAGTTTTAATTTCGGTGTTATATGATTTATTTATAAACATCTTGTGTTTATTAAATCTTTTGTAGTTTGAATGATTATTATTAAGGGAATTTTTAATTATAGACCACATTTTGCATTAATTATTTATTAAAAATATAAATACTGTACAACGTTTCGACTGCTTATTCTGCATTCAGTACTTAATAACAGCTGTAGAATAAGCAGTCGAAACATTGTACAGTATTTATATTTTTAATAAATAATTAATAGCAAAATGTGGCCTATAATTAAAAATTCTCCTAATAATATAAACATCTTATTCAGAATCGCCCAAAATCTTACTAATCCCGATTTTCTCTTATCTTTAATTAGTCAGACACAAAAAAGGTCACTGACCTATCTGCTGACACTGTTTACATTCTTTCAATTATGATTTTTTAACTAATTAATTAATTGATTGATTTGGTTATAGTGCGTCGCTACGACAATGCGACAACCTGTGGTCTGGTGTGGACTGCTAACTTCGTGGCGTACCGATGTCGCACCTGTGGTATTTCACCATGTATGTCTCTCTGTGCCGAGTGCTTCCAGATGTCAAACCACACTGGACATGACTTTAACATGTTCAGATCGCAGGCTGGAGGTGCTTGCGATTGCGGGGATACCTCAGTCATGAAAGAGACAGGGTATGTATTGACTCATATAATATCTCAAATTAATCAAAGGTTTCTCTATATGTCTCCTGAGTCCTTTTTCATTAAAGTTCAAAAACACACTCTAAAGTAGTGTTTCTCAAACTATGTCGCGACACACTAGTGTGTCGCGATCAAGCTTCAGTTGTGTAGCAGAAATATTCTGTAATAATTGTCTCTTAATCAATTATAATATATTTTAAAAGAGAACAACTGAAAAATCAGTAGAAGAGTAAGAGTGAGCCTGGCATCGATAAGTCCCCGAATAAAAACACTTTGTTTTCTACATCAGTCCCACCCATCGCATTAAAAATTTATAGCCATTTGGGTTAAAGTCTTAAATGGCTTAAGTTGTCAAAAAGACTGTGTGCATGAGTGTGAGTGGGAAAAAAGTGTGAGTTTTTTAATAATTAAAAAAAAATTATATTTTTTTTGTAAATTATAATTTTGTTATGTACAGTGAGGGACAATATTAAGTCCCACCCATGCGTTTTCTACTTGTGATTATTTCATTGTTTTTATAAAAGAAAATGAAAATCTATATTGGAAATTTTCTAAGTTTGAACCATGAAAGTTTCCATTAAAAAATATATAATATTTTTTAAAAACAATGAAATAATCACATGTAGAAAACACTTGGGTGGGACTTAATATTGTCCCTCACTGTACATACATATACCGATTATTAAACTTAGTTAAAACAAATAAAAAGTATATTATTTTTTACAGTTTCCAGATATACCCTAATATTACAATCACAAACTATAGAACTATACTTTACAGTAGTACTTTTAGTGTGTCGCGGAATTTTCGATAAAAGTGTGTCGCAGCTACAAATAGTTTGAGAAACACTACTCTAAGGTATTGTCCTTGTCGGTCAGTCACACAATATTTTTTATTCTTTTGAGAAACTATATAGTTTCTTTCTATTCTCCATGCTTACCTCCAACCAACCACTTATTTTTTTTTCCCTAACTCATTTTGTCCAGTCATGCTTCTTATAAATATTTTTGGATAATTATTCATATTTATAATTTTTTTTACTTATCATGATTTCTTTGAAGTGAACCATTATTAAATTTTATTTATTTACCAAAACTAAATTTCATGAAAGCATTCTAAATTTTTTACATATATACGATTTATGAAAATTAGATGATTATAATACACTAATGAATCATAGATCACTGATGTTAAATTATGCGAGGCGTGTCTGAAATAGCTGAGAAGTTGTCTTATCTCATTATAAGAATTAATCAAAACTAATGAGATTCTTTAAAAAAAAAAAAAAAAAAAACTAATTTGCAATAGGATTTTAGTTTTGTCCTTAGTTTTACTTTCTCTTACCTTTATATGTTAATATATAGAGAGAAAGTATTGGATTCATGTCAAAAATTCGATGTCGAGATTTTGATGGATATACACGTTTTGAGGTCCTCTGAATCAAAAAAAGTGGTTTTCGCGTCTAGGTCTGTCTCTGTGTCTGTCTGTCTGTCTGAACAAAATATCTCAAGAACTTCATTTTCATGAAATTTCATTATTGTTCCCTTAAAAATTTTCTGTTGGGATATCGTTAGTTTAGATCAGGGATGTTCACACAAATGATCTTGCGGACCACTTTTGAAATTCATCATAACTCCACTGGCCGCATATAAAATTATATATCCCCATATTAATTTTGTAACGTTTCGGCCGATACTTCGGGCCTTCATCAGGTGATGTGTTTTATTTGCCTCGAGCTCAGAGGGGCTCTTTCATTGGCTTGGCTGAGTGATGATCACTATAGAGCGGAAAAAAGTCTTTCGACTTTTGTAATTTTTAAGACTTTTCCGGATTTTCTTATATCTCCACTGATCTCATAAAAAGAAACGTTTTTTGAGATTCTCAAAAACGATTTTTTTGGCGCTTTTTTGCCTCTCAGAGACCTTTTTTTGAAAAAAGTGTCTTGAAATAATATATCGGAGGAAACAAAATATGTTTACACAAAAAAAATCTGGTGTAACAAGCACAGAACACAATTTCCAATTACCGAAGGTATGGGAAAGTTTTGTGCTCTCTTTCCTTTAGTAATTGAAAGTGTGTGTTCTGTGCTTGTCACTCCAGATTTTTTACTTTTGTATTAATGAAATTAAATTTTTTTATATATTTAATTAAATTCTAAAGAACTCAGCCATATTTCGGATATCGAAAGATATGCTCTCTATTTCATTTACTTTGTCATATTATTATAATCTCATTTTCAAATTCAATTTTGTTAAAATTGACAGCGACTTTTTAGAGAATAGGTTTTTATTTTTAAGGCGACTTTTTTCCGAAAATAAGCGACACCCTAATAATCACTCATGAACCAGAAGAATGTACTCACCTATGTCAAAAGCTGCCACGAGTCTTTTTAAGCACGAGGCAAACAAAACACATGTACATGTCCTGATAAACGCCTTAAGAATCGGCCGAAACGTCGACATGTTCAATAAAGCAAGATTAAACATTTTTTTCTTAATTTTGCTTTGACTGTCTTATATCTCTTCACTTTAAAATAAATGTTCAGTGAGGGAGAGTATTAAGTCCCACCCACCTATGTGTTTTCGACTTGTGATTATTTCATTGTTTTTAAAAAAAAATTATAATATATTTTTTAATGGAAACTTTCAGGGTTCAAACCTGGAAAATTTCCAATAAAGATTTTCATTTTCTCTTATAAAAACAATGAAATAATCACAAGTAAAAAAACACAGGTGGGACTTAATATTTACTCTCACTGTACCTGGTATTTTGTAAAAGTGTAATGAACCGCGCGTGCCGCAAAAATGTTCAAGGTGGGCCTTGGGTTGCCCGCCCCTCGTTTAGATCAGAGCTTTTTAAGCTATAACTATTTTCTATTTACATTATCACTGATAGAGCCAAGTTGGTTGCTTTAATCCAGATGTCAGTAAAAATCATTCGTGCATTACGTTTGGGGTAACTAACCGAAGAATGATTTTTCAAATCTGAATTTTTCATCTATTAATTAAATCCTATCACTCTATCCAATTAGCTATTTGACAACTACTACTATTTATTTTCAAGCTCAGGTGATAATCCCAACAATTAAATTATTTTATAAAAAAAAAGAATACATGATATGTGACAATTTTTAGTTTATTGTTAATGATTAAAGACACTCAAAAAATAATCTCTATATAATAAAAAGATACATAAAAAATGGATTATGATTGCTTGAATCTAAAAATAATTAATGGCCAGGTGCCCATATTTTATTTAACGAGATGACGAGATTCCTCCACCTTTCATCATTTATACATTAATTTTTTTTTTTTAAATGAATAGATTCATTTGTTTTTATATTATTTTTAATTACCCTATGAAACTTTTTTTGAATAAATACATTATCATATTCTTTAAGAGATAACAATAAGAAAAAAATAGATAAAATATTTAAATTAACACTTATTTTTTCAGATTTTGCAATCGGCATGGACCTAACGCCCAGGTTAATACACCTAGTGCACCTAATGACCTCATGTGTGTAGCTGAAGCAATTATGCCACGAATTATACTTCGACTGATACAACATTTGAGAGAAAATAGGTAAGTCCAAAAAAACATTCACTGACTCCAAAAAATCCTTCTATCTAAGTTTGGTCTTCATTTAAGTATTTATGATGTATTAATACAGTAGAGAGAAGTTCAAGATCAATTATTAAAGCATCCAAGCGTTTTCTCATGTGATTATTTCATTGTTTTAAGAAAATGAAAAATTTTTAATTGGAAATTTTGTTGTTCAAACGTAGAAGAGATAAATATTCCAATAAAAATTTTCATATTCGTTTATAAATTTATATAAAAATAATGAAATAATCACGCGAGGAAACTCATGGAGTGTTTTAATATTGACCCTCAAGTACCTGATCAAATGTATCAAGTCATTCAGAGAAGACAATCGTTCTTTTTGTAAAATAAAACCTATTTAGAGCTTTTTAATTTTAATAAAAAATTATTTTTTTATTTCCTATTTTACTGTAGATTAATTAGTATTAATTAAATTAAAAAACATAGGCTATTAAATTAATACATGACGAGAAGCATTCAATTTTGGAATCTCTAACGTGCTGGCCATTTGTACCAAAGGTCGTCATCCCGTCCCAGGCGACAAAATTTATTTCATTTGAATTGGATACCAATCAATTAAAATAAATAGCGACGGGGTCTAAATGGCCTCCTATGCAGACCCCGAGTAAAAATGATTAAAAATGATCTAGAGATACACACGCCCACAGCAGGTCTGCATTGTGAACCTTAAGGTACACACAGGGATATATATAGACGTCCACATCAGGGATACACACGCCGGCACCAAGGACCCATATTTTTCTTCTGGTCACTTTCGATCTACTGTATGTGTCCCTGGTGTGGACATGTATATCCCTGTGTGTCCCTTAAGGTTCACTATGCAGACCTGCTGCGGGCGTCTATATCCCTCGATCATTTTTAATCATTTTTACTCGGGACCTTTCATCCTCTGAAAATGACCTTAAACGAATTTAAAAAAAAAACTTTGGAATCTCTATTTTTATTAATTTTTTGAAATTTGCGATTATGGATTGTAATTTTGTTAGATCCCGCCAGATCGCTCTAACTTTTATTATTGATATTTTTATCATTTTTTTTTTTTTTTTTTTTTTTATTAAATTAATTTATTTTAATCTTCTAAAACCTATAAAATTTAACTATTAATGTTTACAATTAATTAAAATTAACAGTCTTCATAATTGATAAATAATATTTTATCAAACCGAAATAAACTCTGAAATTTAAATTGAAAATATTTGTATTCTTTACGTTTTATTGTCGTTTGAATCTATTCTATATTCTTTTCCTGGAGATATTAATTAAATCGTGGCTTAGTTATGCCGGTGATTACTGTTACCCAGTTTTATGAAAATTTATTATATTCTAATTGAAATTTAAAAGAAATTATTTTAAAAAACTTCATAAATGAAAGTGAAAACTCTAAAAGAAGGAATAAAAAAAGGAAAAAAAAGCAGTAAAATGAGAGGTTAAAAAATGATTGAGGTATTAATTTTTTCCTCCTTCCTATAATTAATAAAGATAAATATTATTTCATTATATAAATACAATTTAATTTAATTTAATGACAACTAAAAGAAATAGTTCAATTTATAAAATTTCGTAAAACCAAATGATGAAAAATTTTTTTATTAAACACATTTTTTTTTTTAACTTTTACATCACACAGTCGGCACTTTGGATTTAGACTTCGATACCGTTATTTTAATAATATATATTTATTTGGGGTCCAGGCATTCTTATTTAAGCCATTTGGTATCCAAATGGCTTAAATAAAATCATCAGACTGCCTGGGGTCCGAACCCGCGACGTTTGGTATACGAGGTTAGCACGCTAACCTCTACACCAAACCCCGAGGGCAATGATGAAAATTAATTTGAATAAAATATTACTCATTTATTTTTATGAAAAAATGATAAATAAGCTACAGATGCAAGGTCAATCAACCATAGATGTGTCACTATTTTTCATTTTCTCATAAGATTATATGATCAACATAAAAAGAGTAAATTTAATAAAATATTAAATGTAAAATAGTAGAGAATTTATTACTTTTTTTATGTAGGTCGTATAACAATCTATAATGACAAAACAAAACAACTCTTATTCAACCTCGGATGGTGTCTAAATAGCTAAATATTATAGATGTACCGGTCATGATCTAATTCCTAAGTTTTCCTGTTTTTGTTTGCCCTTTATTTTTTTTCTCATTATTTTTTACTTTTGGTGTTTAATCTGTAAATTCTAACAATCGTGATTTTTTTGACACTCAGGTTACACTGATCTAAATTAACGAATTCCAAAAAAGTAGTTTCATAAAACGTGACTTATTTTTAAGACTACTAATCTACCTCTTGCAAAACCTTTTATATTTGCCTACATTTCACCATTATTCTGCTTATCGGTACAACTTTAAACACTTTAAAAGCTATTTAAATAATAATCTCATTATCAAGTTCAATTTCCAGTAAAACGGCAACTCACGATGCCTATTTGGCGGCTATTCAAGATGCAGATCTCTTCTTGACAATGTTGCATGACCTCAACGCGATGGGTGCAGCAATGCGCAGGGTCATGACATCTTCATTAACCAACCCGCAGGTAAAGCCTATACACTATTCTAAGAGTTTACTCTGTACTATTTTTAAATACTGTTTATATTTTGTTTTTAACCTTATACATAAATCCTCTTTTAATTTTTTTTTTTTTTTGATTCAACAAACTTATGACTAATATTACCTTGACATTTTAATTTAAATATTTCTATATACAAAAATGAATTTGGAAAATGATATAAACATTTCCTTTTATTTACTTTAAAAATACTACTCTTTTGGAAGTGCATTCAATAAAGAATGTAAATGAAGATTAAATGAGGACCAGGACTAGGAGGGGAGAGGGTAACCCTCAGAAAAAATTCTTAAAATTGATTGATATTATCTCGTTATTGACCCCCCAAAACCTCTTCCCCCTCTCCTAAATAAATAAATAAATTTATTTTGGGGAGGGGGGAAACTATTCATTTAAGATGGTCTATTTTTTCCTTTTAAGAATCCTTTTTTGTGCAATATTTTTCCCGACAATCATTTAACTAAAGAGTATTTAGTAGATGGTCATAAGGATGATCAATTATATTATAAGGACGTCGGCCAAAAAAATGAATACTTTTGCGTATTATCCGTTTATTTGTAGATATTTCGATTCCAATGGTGTATAGAATCATCCTCAGTACAATCAACAGATGTTTTGCAAATTGTTAACTCTTCCCATTCATAAATTATGAAAATTGCATTCATGGATTGCTCAGCTGTTTTGTCATATTGGATGGGAAGAGTTATCGATTTGCAAAACATCTGTTGATTGTACTGAGGATGATTCTATACCATTGGAATCGAAATATCTACAAATAAACGGATAATCCGCAAAAGTATTCATTTTTTTGGCCGACGTCCTTATAATATAATTTAAAGAGTATTTATTCATGCCAATCAAATTTTGATTTTTTGAGATATTTACAAATAAGCATATAATTGAGAGGAAAAGCAGAGGCAGCCAAAAAGAAAAAAGTAATAATTCTGAATGCCGGGGAGGTTTCGGTGGTTTATTAGTGCTCCATCATCGGTCCTCTGGTTGTTTTTTTATGCTCAGAGTTAGTCTATAATTGCATGGTATATACATATTTTTTTAATTGTTGACAATTGAACATGTATATTGTTGAACTGACATTCAATGGTTTACAATGTTTAACAATGTAGGTAGGAAAAGGCAGACAAGGAATCTTGCCTCCTTGATCATCTTTTAACTTTTAACTTTTTTTAAATTAGGATAATATTTTTAGAATTATAATAAATAATTTATTTTTTATTTTGTTTTCAGATTTATAAAAGTTTAAATGAATACCAAACAGAAGATGTCGAATATTCAAAATATATGGAAGAATCTAAAAGACTTTACTCCGAAGCATTATTATCATTAGCTAATCCAGATCCTCCAGAAGAATATAAATGTAAGCTTTAATTCTTATTTAATAAATCTATCAATATATTATTTAAAAATTTAAAAATATTTATATTAATATATTCAGAATGTAAAGTGAAGTTTTTTATTAATGTTTTGTTAGACGTGGTTCATTTATAGAAAAAATTTAAAACTTAAAAATTTTAAAAGTTCTATATATGCATTATTGATTGTTTATTATGTAAATATAATATTAATTAATAAATTGATTGATCTAATAATTAATAACGTCGAGGTGAGAAAAAATTCCTCCAAAATTTGAGGGGTTCAGGGTGGCGTAGTCCCCCTGTCTAGACGCCAGCCCTCTTCTCATAATTAAGAAAAGGCGAGGGTCCACCGCGGGCGGGCCCGAGCCAGCTGACGGGATGCCCAGGGGGACGTCATATAATTAAAGTAAAATCATTTTCTATTAAAAAAAATTTCTACAAATTAATTCAGGAGCCATATAGAGTATTTGAATTGACAATTTGAAAATCCCTATCGATTTTTTCTATGAACTATAAATATTAATAAGTACGCTGTACTGTACAGTAAAATAATTTATTTAGCAAATAATTCGGATTGCAGAACCCATTCAGGCCCTTAAATTTACAAATGTGGTTCCTACTTGAAAATTATAAAATTATATTTGAGAAGCCACTCTATAAATGCTGATAACTTTTCGATGAGCAATCACTGAGAAAAAATTATATTTTTATTTACGATACAAAGACATATTCAAAAAGACCTATATATTAAAACATTTTTTCTACAGTGATTGCTAGGCGCGTGCATGTTCTAAAACTCTTATCAAGGAGCATTCCCACACCAATTTGTTATTATTATTGACATCACTCAGTAGAGAACTAAATGTTCACATAAAAGAATTAATAATTATAATTTATAATTAAGTCAATATTAATATATTTTTCTAATATCAATATTAATTCTATTTTTTATAGCATTTGGTGAATTTCCGCCTCTTCGAAAACATCTTGTCCATCGTACCTTTCTTGAAGAACTTGTCTTTTGGACTGTTAAGTTTGAATTTCCTCAAAAGATAGTTTGTCTTCTGCTCAACATGCTTCCTGATCCAGATTATAAGGTGGGATCTTCAGCTTTACTTTTTCGCATTAATTTTTTAAAAATAAATCTTTAAAATAAATGTTAGAGTATTTTTAACTATAACAAATATTACTAAAAAGGCACTATGTTATGTGTTTCAAGTTTTTATTGGTAAAAATAAACTTTATTCCCATTTCGAAACTACTCTCATCATCAGAAATGGAATTCCATCCAGCGTAGGGTAGGGAGATTTGTTCTATGTTACTAAAATTTAATTTTTACCACTATTTAGAGGATCTACCTATTTATTACATTGTTTATTTTTCATACGTATTTAAAATCAATCGGGAATGACTTCCCAAAAACTTTCTCATATATTCTTTTGGAATTATGTCTGTGTGTGTGTGTTATGTGTGTATGTGAACACGATTGCTTGAAAACCAGAGCAGCCAGATCGATGAAATTTGGTATATACTCCTTGCTCTCAAATTGAAGATTTCTATCAACTTTTGGAGTAAATATTTCACCTGGAAGTAGTACTTTACCTAAAAAGTTTTATGATAAAGTACCCTAATTTAAGTTTTTATTCTTTGACATTTTTTTCAAAAACTATTAAGTTTTCGAAAAAATGTCAAAGAATAAAAACTTTTTAAAATAGGGTACTTTATCATAATATGACAAAAAAAAATTATAATTGAGTTTTATTAACCTGGACAATCCCAATTTGGCTGATATCTCCAATTCTCCACTATGAAAATTGAAAAATTTTGAAAAAACTTTTTAGGTAAAGTACTACTTCCAGGTGAAGTATTTATTTCCAACTGAAGTCTATTTTTCTTTTTAGTTTTAATGTCCACCATTGAAGAGAAGGGGAGTAGGTAGGAAGTGGCGAATGAAACTAATAATTTTAAAGCTTCTCTTGCCATTCATGTTTTCTTTTCATCCAAAACAAGTCAGCACTTTCGAATGAAATTCCATTTTAAGCATGCCGTCAGCAGTTAAATCTATTAATATAAGATTTTCTATTAAAGAAAAGTCTTTTAATTTACCAACTTTTTGTCTGTCTATGGACCAAGGGGGTCGCCAGAATTTTTCAACCTGTAAAGGGGCCGCGTATTGAAAAAGATTGAAAAACACCCCTCTAGAATAATACTCTAGATACCAATTATAGTTATAATTTTTCCCTCAGTAGCTTACTCATTAAAAACGTCCTCCCCAATTGTAGAATGGCTTCTCATGTTAAATTTTATCATTTTAAAACACGATCCATAAATGTATAATTTGATGCACTGAGGATGGATTTTGTTAGGCAATGCGAAATATTTGCCTAAATATTTAATGTAATGTGGGCTGGTTTATTTTCTCCATAACTCTGATTTCTTAATTGATCCCACTTTCTGATTTGAAACCCTTAATATAATATATTGATACATTATTTAATAAAACAGAAATTAATTTTAATTCTGAACTAATTTATTTTTTCTGTTTTTAGGAAGCACTCACTCAAGCGTTCGTTCTTCATTATTCTCGGATAGCTACGATGTTGGAACGCTGTGTAGATCCCGAAACCCTTAGCAATCGAGTAGTCCATGTTTCCGTACAATTATTTAGCAACGAAGCCCTGGCTTATCGTATGGCAGAGAGATTTAATCTTCTCCATGTGATGGTTATTTCATTAAGGAATATGATCGACAAAATTCTTATCGAGAACACTCTTCATGGTATGTTAAATAAATAAATAAATACATTTATTAACAACAGAGACATGATATTCTGGGTAAAAATGCCAGTTAGGAAGGTGATTTTTATTTATTTATGAAAATCGTATATATACAATATTTAAATAAATTATGTTGTCATTAATACTGATATGATTTTAACATTAAGTAACAGATTTTTGAAATTTAAATATTTCTTAGTGTTTTGAAACTTTTTAGTGGATTTTTCAAAATGCAACAATTCCTTAAACTTTTTCATATCCTTGGGTCCTATTACCATTTTTTTTTTTTTTTTTTTTTTTTTAACATTCACACTTTTTTCTCATTCACACTCACATTCACGCAGTCTTTTAGGCAACTTAGGCCATTTAAGACTTGGACGATAACCGTTGTAATATATATTATCTATTGGGGGTTCAGGCATTTCTATTTAAGCCATCTGGTATCCAAATGGCTTAATTAAAATCATCGGACTTCCTGGGTCCGAACCCTCGACGCTTGGTATAGGAGGTAGGCACGCTACCTACTACGCCAAACTCAGGGGCTATTACCATTTTAAAACAGCATTTTCGAAAGTAAATTGTTAGCTTTGTAAAGTGATTACATTTAAAACAACTGCAGGCTCTAAGACCCGTCTGAGTTCATTAAACGGTGCATTAAATTTAAAGAAAATTATTAAAACTTGCACGAGTCTCTCCCCCCCCCCCCCCTCTCCCAGACTCTAAGGTCTTTCCGCCTGCTGCAAACCTTTTAAATGTAATCGTTCTTTGTGTAAATATTAAGAAAATAATTAACTTTTTTTAAAATAATTAACTTCTGAAAATGCGCTCCACTAATTTAAAACGGTTATAAATTAATAATTAGCTTTCGAAAATGCACTAAAAGATTTCAAAAATAATATCCTACGAAATAATTGAATTTCGATAATCCATTAAAACAAGCGGTGATTTAATGTTAAAATCATATTAAAGGCAATATAATTGATTTAATTATAAAATATTAAGTAATAATAAAAATAAAGTCAGTCCCCAGGGGCTCCCGGGTCCTATAATAGGATTTTTTACTTTCTCTTACCTCTAAATATGTTAATATATATCAGGGGCGTATATAGAAATTTTTTTCGGGGGGGGGGGGCCCGAACTGAAAATTTTTCTGCGGGAAATTTTTTTTTAAGAAACTAAATTTTTTTCACACGAAATTTTTTGCAGAACATTTTTTTCCTTTGCGGAACCAAAGTTTTCCATCCTGCGGAAAAATTTGTTGCGTGATATCTGTATATCTCTATATATGTATATGTGTTTGGAAAATTTCGGGGGGCCGGGCCCCCTCGGCCCCCCCCCCTTATATACGCCCCTGATATATATAGAGAGAAAGTATTGGATTCAGGTCAAAAATTCGATGTCGAGATTTTGATGCATATACACGTTTTGAGGTCCCCTGAATCCAAAAAAGTATTTTTCGCGTCATGGTCTGTCTCTGTGTCTGTCTGTGAACAAAATATCTCAAGAACGAAAAGAACTAGGAGATTGAAGCTTTTCAATAAAATTGGCCAACAAGTACTAATACTTTACTGATGTATTTTTTCAGTTTTTTTCGATTTTCTCTAAATTTACTCCAACGATTTTTTTTAAATTCAAAAATCAATTATTTTTTTAGATGCTCTTTAAATTGTATATTCTCATTTTGCCATTGAAATCTTCTGAAGACCACTTTACTCTTGTACTTTATAGGAAAGATAGGAGAAATGGTTGCCATGGTAACAAAATATAAATAAATTTTCCCATACTTATAATTGGAGGGTTCAGAATACAAGTGAACCAAGTCCACTTTTTGTAATTTTAGAGTTAGCAACGCTATAACATGCACTAACTATGTACAATTTCTGTGTAATAATGAACCAAGTCCTAGTTCTGAAAATATCGGCTTTGCTTGACTTTTAAAAAATGTTAACAGGTAATTTTGTTATGAAGCTTTAACTTTAAACCTCTGTAGCTCAAAAGTTAATAAAGTGGACTTGGTTCACTTGTATTCTGAACCCTCCAAATATTACTTATTGAATTCAAATGTACTGTACTGTCGGAAACTATATATATGTCGACACAAAAATCTTGTGTGACAAGCACAGAACACAACTTTCTATTACAAGGTAAGAGAAAGTTGTGTGTTTTGACACCAGTCACACCAGATTTTTTTAAATATGATTTTTACTCCTTTTCGGTGCTGGGGTAATTAAAACTTTATAAAATCATTATATATGAGGAAAAAATGTTTTTTTTTTATGCGTGGCTTTGCTAATTGATTGATAGATCTAAAGAGTTGAATTTCCTAAAAGACATTATATTTTTTATATTAAATAAAAATAGTTATTTTATTTAATAAACTAATGATAATTATAATAATTCAATATTTTAAAAAAATGTATATTAATTCGTTTTTTAATTCATTTATTTTAATTATAATAGCCCCTCGAATAATCTTTGCGGTATCCTCCATGTAGCAGCAAAGATCCTATTTGGGCAATTTTTTAATGATCTAGATTCTAGAACAAGCTCGGGAAAGTCTAGGAGTGGGGGTTGGATTTTGGTTATTACGTCATCATCCCCTCTCCAACTTTTCTAATTTGTTAAACTCGATCCCCAGCTGAAATTCGTTTTCCCCTATTATGATTGGTCAAGAACTTGGCCTATCAGCCTCCTCTAGAGCCCTAGTCTTCTAATGCAGAGCTTCAATCAGCTCAGTAGCCAGAGGGGCTCCTTAAGAGGCACATGATCTGTGATTTTTATTGTATCAAAATTTTCCAACATGGCGTCCTCCTGTCGGCACGAAGCTCTTACCTTAGCTTCTCCCTTATTTTTAAAGGTATTTTTTACATTTTATTTTTAAACCATTGATTAAATTTAATCAAAATATGATAAATAAGCAAATAGAAATATATTTTATGTTTAACATTTTATATTTCTCTGTAAAAATATTATTAGTCAAACTCTAGTTCATTTTTTCACATTAAATATAGATAAAACGTTCGGGATGTTTTTTATTAACTAATAGTTTTACTTAAAGGACTAATTTTCTACATCAATTCGCACGCGAATTCCTCTTGCTAGTGGACTATTCTCTTTTCTCAAATTTCTCTTCTCGAGAGTGTTTTTCCTCTCCTCATTTAAATTTTTTCTTCAAACTAACAAATTGTACTATTTGCCAAAATAAATTTCATCTCTTGATCGAATTATTTTTGCAATTTCTGTCTTTTTTCTATATAATTTGTACATAGTCAAATAACAAGCAAGCCCAGGCAAAACCTGTACAGACAAGTAGACCCTTACTATTCAATGCATAGGCAGAACTTTTATATTCTAATTCATATTCTAATATTGTAATTAAATGCCTTTAAAAAAATAGTATATCTTTACAAGAGTAAAGTGTCCTTCAAAACACTTCAAGGGTAAAATGAGAATATACATTTAAAAAAAAAATAATTGATTTTAAAATTTTAAACAAAGTCGTTGGAGCGAATTTTGAGAAAATCGAAAAAAACTTGAAAAGTACATCAGTAAAGTACTAGTACTATTTGGCCGATTTTGTTTAAAAGCTTATTTTCACGACCTCGGGAGGTGCCTAGCTTAAATATAAAATTTCAACCTCGTAGCTCATTTCCTCCATGCTTAAAAATACACATAACCACACATACCTACACACACACACACCGACAGACAGACCAATTTGCGAGGCCCACTTTTTTGGACTCAGGGAATAATTAACAAAGATTTGTTCATACCCTGGCGAGACAACCACACTTCACACAATTTTCTATTGCATAATTGAAAATTGTTTTATACTGTCCCACCAATTTTTTTGTTTCTACTTATTTTTCTTTATAATAGTAAGTAAATAGTGATCACCAATTTTCCATTTAGTCTAACGGTAATATTTATAAATATAAAAAAGTTTAATTAGCAATTAATGAAACAGAATTCAAATTAGTTTAATTAATACTGATCTGAATATCTTTAAAAATATCTCAAGGAGATGAATAAATACAATATCTCTTATTATGATGAGAAATGTTAAATTAATATTAAAAAAAATCTGCTGTGACTGGTCGCACCAAATTTTTTGTGTCAATATATTAATATTTTTAGTTTCCGCCGATATATTAAAATTCAAGATGTAAAATTTATAAACGGGGCGATAATATTTATATTTTGTTACCATGGCAATCATTTTTTCTATTTTTTCTATGAAGTACTAGAGTAAAGTGTGCTTAGAAGATTTCAATGGCAAAATGAGAATATATATTTTAAAGAGGATCTAAAAAATAATTGATAGTTGAATTTTAATCAAAGATTGGAGAAAATCGAAAAAACTTAAAAAGTGCATCAGTAAAGTACTAGTACTCTTTGGTCGATTTTGTTCAAAATCTTCGTGTCACGTCCCAGGGGGGTACCCAACTAAAATATAAAATCTCAACCTCCTAGCTCTTTTCGTTCTTGAGATATTTTTTTCACAGACGCATACGTACACAGACAGACAGAACATGTTGCAAAAACCACTTTTTCGGACAGGCGACCTAAAAACGTGTATATCCATCAAAATCTCTTGACATTAACACATTGACAAATAAATTATCTTTTCTGATATAGTTTTTATTTTTATTAAATTATATCTTTTATATACCTAAACTTGATCTGATTGTATGTTATAATAATTCATAAAAAGGAATTTTATAGAGTAAAAGAAATCATAATTGATTTCTTTAACAAAGATTTTTTCTATAGCTTGATAAAGATAAGAAATATTTTTTAAAAAAGGTGTTCTTTAGCAAACGAATACTTTTTATTCATCTCAAATGATAAAAAAAAAAACTTGTTTAGAACAAAAATATGGAATTTTATTCATACATGAACAAAAATTTCCATTATACTTGTTCGCTTTTTAAATTTCTATGAAATAATAAAATGTAATATATTTCCATAATAGAGATTCCGCACAAATAATTTATTTCACCAAGTTTTGAATGTTTGGTAGATAAGATGAAGCCGAATGACTTAAAAAAACGTTTTAGAATTTCCGGTCCTTAAAAATTCGATTTCGAGATTTTGATGGATATTTTTGAGGTCTGTTTTTTTCTGTTTATAAATTTTACATCTTGCATTAAAATGTACCGTACTGTCAGAAACTAGCCCTCGGGCCTTGGTGTAGGAGTTAGCGTGCTGGCCTTCTGAACCAAGGGCCGCGGGTTTGCATCCCTTCTCATGTAATAATTTATTTCAATTTAATTGGTTACCAATGAATTGAATTAAACGGATGGTCTTAGTTGCCGAAAAAGACCTTAAATAAAAATAAATACTGTCGGGAACTAAATATGTGTCGACACAAAATTATCTGGGGCTACCAGTCACACCAGATTTTTTAAAGAATATAGAATATTCTAACTTGTGAAAGTGGGTGGGAAAAAGTTGAATGCCAAATCTCATCTACCTTGGCACAAGACAAGACATATAAACTATTATACTATTATTATAATAATTATTTTATTTTATGTTATCTTATTTTATTTTATTATTTTTCTTTATATTATTTCATACGAGAGAGACTGTATAAATATATATGTAAATCTTATAGGCTCAATGAGGGAAATAGTCTCAGAGTTAAATAAAAATATTATTCTATTCTATTCTAATCTGGCATGGCTCTAATAGAGTATATATTTTTATAAGTTTTTGAAGTATCTGGTATCTTTCTAATTTTTTTAAAATTTCATTCCAGATCCCAAGAAAAACGTCCATTTTGTTGTCGAATGCGGACGGCAAGTGATGAAAGAGCATTGCTATTGGCCCCTTGTTTCCGATTTAAATAATGTCCTCTCACATCGTCCCGTGGCTATTAAATTTATGGCTGACGACAGCCTACCTGAAATGTGGTTTACTTTTATATCAATGTTCCAAGGTAATTATTATCTTTTATTTTATTAATAAATCAGAGATACAAAAGAAAATATTTTTTTTAAATGATTACTGTATAAGGATTTTTATTAAAATTGCATATATTTTCTTTTTTAGGAATGAATGTTAATCAACGAGAGCTCAATCAACACGTTGATTTCGAACCGCAAACTTATTATGCAGCATTTTCTGCTGAACTTGAGGCTTCAGCTTATCCTATGTGGGCTCTTGTGTCTCATTTAAATGACGCGTCAACCGCCCATTTGACAAAACGAGTGGTTACTTCCTGCCTCGTTGCTCTTCAGGAATGGCTTGAAGCTATCCATTTTAGGCATCCTAATGTTGTAAGTATTATTTATATTTGCTCTAATTTTATAATTCATATTTAAACTGATAAAAAGTTAAAGCTTTAAATATATTACTTTTCGACTATTTAATATTTGAAGAAGATATTAAAATGAATGTCTCTGAATTGACAAGTCAATTGGAATATTTAACAATTTTTGGCTGTTTTGTCACCAACAAATAAACAGAATCACAAAAATTGTTAAAAATATTATTGTGATTTTCACATAAGATATATTAACTTTTTGTTGCCTCTTGCAAGATTTAATTGGGAAAATTAATAAGCTAGGACAGTTGAGTTTGGAGGTTTAAAGAACTTTCTCCAGGGTTCCTTTCCACGACTTCTTAAATACGAACGCTTTTAAAATAATTATCCATTGAGAAATAATTCAGCATGTCAGGGCCGGAACTACGAGATTTTTTAGGGGGGGGACAAAATTTAATTTGCCGTCCCTCTTTTCTATACAAAATTCATATAATTTTACCTTTTTTTAGTAAATCTTTCTTTAATTGCCGCCCCCTGATATCTGCCGCCCGGGGCACATGCACCCACTGCCCCCCCCCCCCCCGCCTAGATCCGGCCCTGCAGCATGTCATAATACATTACATATAGCTAACGTATTTCTACTTTTTCAGTCTTTTTTTAATTTAACATAATTAACAAAAAAAATTCAATCTCTTTTTACTTTCTCTTACCTATAAAAGTATTGGATTCATGTCAAAAATTCGATGTCGAGATTTTGACGGATATACTTGTTTTGAGGTCCCCTGAATCAAAAAAGTGGTTTTTCGCGACATGGTCTGTCTGTGTGTGTGTCTGTGAACAAAATATCTCAAGAATGTAAGGAGCTAGGAGGTTGAAATTTTATATTCAAGTTAGGTACCCCTCTAGGACGTGACAGGTAGCTTTTTAGGGCGCCCTCCTCTCCACTAGAAATATGCAATTGGTTGAAAAACACCCCTAATACTATTTTTACCAATTCTGAATGCAAAAACATATTTAAGATATTCTTCTTTACATTTCCAAAAAACCTTCATGCATACTAATCAGTATAAAATTATTAACAAAATAAGATATCAAAGTTACGCTTAAACTACATAAGAGAAAATTTTGAAGCCCACTAATATTAATTTTAATTAATCAAAATTACTGATTTAATTTTTATATTGATTAATATTTGCAGTAATAGTGACTGCAAAAAGCCACCTTTAAATTTTTTTTTTCTTCATTACGACATAATTTTAAATTAAACATTTTATTATTTTCTAGGTTGACACGTTACAAGTGTCATTTCACCTGCCGCTCCATCGATATTTGGCTGTGCTCATCTGTCAGGCTGTACGACATCAAGGACTCACACTCGGAGAATTGCTGCCTCCTCCAGACTTTCTTCACCTAATCATGATGCATCCCCTTCGGGTCCAGGTAGGATTCGACACATTTTTTTATATCTTTGTGATTGGCCTTGGCTATCATACAGGTTTATTTATTCTCTAAGCAAAAACGTTAACTTTTAACATCTGAAATCAGCATTAATTCATTTTAACACCTCCTTGTTAACATCCAATTTATGATGTTAAATTTTAACATCTGTTTTTGAAGAATAGTTCTGATAGTGTTGATCTCTTTGTTTTGTTACACATAGGGTAATAGACCTATATTTTGATATTCTTTTTCGTCTTTTAATTAATTAATTAGGCTCTTATCAAAATATGGAAATCTAAATTCCCGCATAGGCAGGTTTTTTCTTATTTCATTTTGTCTTATTTTTTGAATTAACTTGATAGAAAGAATGGATATATCGAAACTTTATTGGATTATTTTCTTTAAAATTAAAATTGTTTTTAATTTGTTTAGAATTTCCTATATTTTTTTAAAATTTCATTTAAGGTCTTTCGGCATCGAAGGCCATTTAGACGCTGTCTCTTTTATTTCATTTGGATCGCGACCCTTGGTATAGAAGGCATATACCAAGGTCCGAGGGCTTCCTATATTTGATTATTAAAAAAAAGATGTATATAGTAATATCATTTCATACTTTTTAAAGAGATGACTCAATTTATAAAGAACTTTAGCTAAATTTGACAAATCTAGTAAATAAAATTCAATTGATACTGTGCAGCTTTAATTGTTCCATCATGAGACCTTCACACTTCCGATATTTAACTTTACAAATTAAAATTAAATGGAGAATAAGGTCTTTGCCCCTGGATCATCAGATGGAGGGGGGAATGCTTCCAAGTCTTGGTATTCTATTTTTCTTATCCATTTCGGAATTTATAAGATAAATTATCTCGCTCCCAAAGGAATTTACAAAATTTAATAAAAAAAAAATATTTTAACTATTTTCAGTCTTCGAAAATAAATTAATCTAAATTCCAAGTGAGTACCTTTAGATTCCAATAGGATTCCTACTTTACCAAAGATATTGTATAATCAGATATCCGTGAGTTATTTATAAAAATAATTCACAAAGCAGTGATGATGAGGCATTAGCAGTTATTGACCCGTATAAAATTAGTTTTATTTACATGAGCGATAGAATGTGCTAAGTCTTCTAATATATTCAATCCAAAACAACTTTTCGCAATCATATTTCATTTTTTTTTATTTTTAAATAAAAAATTTTTAAATTTTTATTAAAAAAATAAATTAATGATGAAATATGATAAAATTCAATAATAAAATATTTCCATTTCGTGTCAGGTCAATCTTCTTCTTCTTCTTCTTTCGCAGTGGCTTATCCCAATTTTTTTTTTTCTAGGGGTCGCTCATTTTTTCGTGTCAGGTCAATGTAGATGGATAATTTTGATACATTATCTCTAGAATATATTATACCCTTTTTTTTATTTTAATCTTTCCAGCATCTTAGTCCATATAGACTTTGACGATACTAATTATTTTACAAATACGATATATTTAAGGGGGTCCAGGCACATTTATTTATACCATTTGGTATCCAATTGATTTAATAATTGGACCTCCTGGGACCCGAATCAGCGCCTCGTGGCTTTAAGATTATCAATATTGACATATGTCAACACCTCTCCACCATGGGGGATTAATACGCTTATTATAATTAGTTTATTTGATCTATTTTTTAGAGAGGCATCTTTTTTGTTTGTTTAGTGAATTTAATTCCTTTAAAATAATATTGACCCTTCTTTTATGGGTTCTTTAAAAAAAATATAAAGCCCATCGGCAAATTTTTATTAATTTGACGCTTATAAAGACTCCCCCTTCCACCTTTTAAGTATAACTTTTTTCTTGAAATCTTGAAACTGCAGTTTTTATTATAAAAAATACTTAATATTTATAATATTACTAAATTTATTGAAAATTTTTATAATTCCGAGATACATCTAATATCTGATAAACTAATAAAAAGGCATTATAATAAAAATCACAATTTTTAAGGAAATATTTAATTGAATAGGAATAGCTTTGATACAGAATTGAGATACAAAGGCTGGTTGCTCTTTGAGCACCATTATTCACTCTAAAATCATTTTATCGCAGTAAAAAGTTGAATTTCTTATATACTATACAAAGGGTTGACTTAAATACTAAAAAAAAAGTTTTGCTGGAAGGTAGAAATCACAAATTACACTTCGGTGACCGTAATATTTGGCGGTAGTGTTGGATCGGCCACCGATGCAAATGAGCGAACATGAGGAGCCATGTCATAGGTGAAAACTTTCAAAGCGAGAAAACCGCCGGAGAGATTTATTCCCTTATGATAGATCCCAAATCCTGCGAGAGCTGTTGGCGGTTCAGGTGCAACTGCTTGAGCATCTAGAAAAGGGACTGTCGCCTGACCGGCATCCTGCCTAAGATCTGAATGAGTAATTAAAAGAAATTGGTCGGATTTGGACCGGACTTTGTTATTTCTATATTTTTGAGTTGGTACTCCTGGATTTGGTAGATGCAATCGCATTCTGAAATAAATAATAAAACATGTTAATATATTAAAATAGCGAAATTTCTAGATAAAGAAGATACCTTGGCCTTTCAAGACTCGCATCAGTATTGTCGTTTCCGAACCATACACTTTTTTCCAGAGGCTTGTCTAAGGTTCCATCTTCGAAATTAAATGGTGATGATAAAATTTCAGGATTGAGATGTGTTCCGACTCTTCTAAATCGAATTCCTAACAAATAATTTGTATTAATTAATAAATTCAAGAGAAGAAGAAATTTAATTGATACCTGTTAGAACATGGCGAGAAGGTACATGAAGGTCATCTAAATCAAACGCCCTTTGTTCCCACGTGAGAGTGTGATAATCAACGCCATTGACTACTTTTGTGAGATCATAGATGTCAACAGGTTTCCAATGTACTGTTGATGCGTTAACCCCACCGTAAGGCAGAAGACGTCCCTGTTGCACTTGAACATGAATCACCCGCCGATGTTTAACAAAACGAACTCCGGTGATGACCCTAAAAAAAAAAAAAGAATGAATGCATGAATGCAAAGCGTGTGAACGTCGAGTGCAGTATGGTTAACAAGGAAGTGGGGTGGCCCCAGCTCTCACATATTGGCCTCTATGTCAGCCTGAACAGCACGCAGGTTGAAGTAACGATCGCTGTGCGGTCCTTGCTCGTCGCATAAACATAGGCAATAACTGCAATGCCAGAAGATCCATCTCCACCAGCTGTTTACTTGATGTTTACGATTAGCCGGACATGAACCCCGAACGGATTTTTGACTCTCGCCATAAACCTGACCGGACGAATACTCGATGTAGTCATATAGCCGGGTTTTATCTGAAGGATTCTGAAAAATAAGAAAATAAAATTTTATTTTATGTAGAAAATATACATAAAAAATAATTTATATAGTTACGAAATACTTTATTTCCTTAAAAAAAAAATTTTATATAAAATTCAAAGAATATTTTAAAAAATTAAATACGTAAATATTATTATCTTTTTTATTGGAAAAAAATTAAAAAAAAAAAATGTGTAATTAAAATTAAATGACGTATTCTTTTTAAAATCAAAATATTTATTTATTTGTAGTTATGTATAAAATTAATTCCAAAAATGACTTTGATTCCGATTATTTATAGTTTATTTAAAAAGCTCGTTTTTTTCCTAGTTCCTTGAACTTTCATCAAATCAATTTTTTAAGATAAAAAAATGAAAATTTTTAAATATTGCAAAATGCATTTGTTGATTAGTCCTTTTTTTTTCTTTTTTAAAGCCGCCGCGTTTTTGATAGCATTTTGTCAAGTCAGAGGTCAGATTAAATGTTTCTAGAAATATGTTAGAATATATAATACTTTCACATTTAATAAATCAGATCCATCTTTATTTATTATTATTTATTCTGCGGGGTGCGTTTTCGGCCGCGCAAATCCATTTACTCTCTCAAATATAAAATTTCTAGCCAATTTATGATATTAAAAAAATTGTTTATCTATTTAAATTATATTATAAGCCAACTTTCTTTTTCCCGCATTACTCATACTATGATATCTCTCTTTAATCAAAAATATTTTACATAAAGGGGTTGGAGAGTAATAACCAGCAAATTTATACTCTCCAATTTATTACTCTCCAACCCCTTTACTCTACTCATCCCAGCCTAATATTCAAACTACGTATTTTACATATTTTGAAATTAAGATTTTAATAAGAGCAGACCCAAAAGAAAAGATTTTTTTTTTATATATTTAATTGATCCCTTATATAATATGGAAAAACCAACCTTTATTATATTATAATTACACTTACCGACAGACACAAATGCATATCCGACTCAACAAATCGACAATTAACAATTCGTCCACGACACCGCGGTAATCTTGAACAATAACCTTTGGCATAACATCCGTAGCTTTTTGCATATGTATAATATCCACAATTTTCACGACATGACCCTTCGCTGTTCAAATCGACTTCATTTTCGATATATCCCTAAAATGAAAAGAATTGTCAAAATTATTTAAATGTATGTAAACAAGTTTGGAGTTGAGTGAATATAAAGGCAAGTAGTGAGGAGAAAGAGAGAGGGAAGCTGGGTGACTCATGGCAAAACCATGTTTGTTGTTTCACCTGTAAGAAGTTGGTGAAGGTGAGATAGGTTCTGTTAAAGACGTGCTCTGCCGGGTCACAGCGATAGAATTCACGAGAGGCGCCTTGCATAGAGCGCATTGCCGCCTCAGCTTGTTGGTTTGCTCTTGTGGAGAAAGTCTCGGCCATTTGTCGAGCCTCGTGCTCGTATGTACTATTTTTAGCTGGAAAAGAAAGCCTATGTTTGTATATTTGAATGAATTAGGTAGAGAATTCTAGTGCAATACATCGCCATGTATATATATAATAGTATTTATACAGAAAATAATAATTATTATTTTCAACTTCCTCAACGGTTGTGATTATTTAAATAATAATTGCTTGATGTTGTGTCTTATGATGAAGGGATGGAGACATCAGCCAAATTGGAACGCTCGAGGTTCCAATGAAACTCCCAGAATAAGTTGTTCTAGCCTGAATTTATTTGGCCATCATCAGTTATTGTAAAGCCATGTGATTAAACCAGGGTTTGTCAATGATAAAATTTGTTTGCTTCATACAAAATTATATCAAGAGTGATTCACTCTAGATCGATGATATTTTGTATGAAGTAAATCAATTTTATTATCCAAAGGTTTAATAACATGTCCGCTTTGCAATGTGTATAATTTCCGATAGAGGGCCAAATAAATTCAGGCCGAAACGTCTTATTCTAAGTTTTATTGAACCTAGAGCATTCTAATTTGGATGATATCTCCATCCCTTCTTTATATTACATAAAAACTTCATATTATATTTTGTTTAAAAAATTTTGTTCAAGCAGATATTGAAATTTAATAAATATTTAGTTCCTTTTAGGCTTTTATTAACCAAAACCCCAACAAGTCAATGTTTCTGATAACCCTCTCTTGCTTTTTCAGTTTTATATTTGTGTAATAACAACTGCTTTTTTTACAACAAATAAATAAATAAACTCACAGTGGAGTGTTGTAAAAAAAAAAATCAATCAAATGTAGAGGAAGTTTTTCTTTTTGCAGGTTAATCAGCAATAATTAATAAAGAAAGACTTCATTTTTAAATTTGAAAATTTTAATGGGAATAAGACAACATGTGTGCGCATTTATCCTGGTTTCGGTCACAAAGGACCATCATCAGGCCTGTAAAAACAACATCAACATCAACTAATACCCTGTTTGATATTTTGATGTTGTTTTTACAGGCCTGATGATGGTTCTTTGTGACCGAAACCAAGATAAATGCGCACACTAGTTGTCTTATTCCCATTAAAATTTTCAAATTTAAAAAATGAAGTCTTTCTTTATTAATTATTGCTGAATAACCTGCAAAAAGAAAAAACTTTCTCTACATGAGTGTTATTTCATCTCCTGAACTCAAAAAACAAATGGGAACTTTTTGTATTTAGAGTCCTGAAAAAGGGATTTCTGAAACGTTCTCAAACTTTCTTTATAAACATAAACTCAAATGATCTCCATTGCATTTGTTTAATTTATTACGCAGGATAATTTCAATTGAAAAAAATAGGTACGGGGTCTAAATGGTCATAGTGTCCGAAAAAGACCTTAATCTTATTTTAAAAAAAGTGATAATTAATTAGCACCGTTTTTTCACCATTAACACTATTTATTTATGCCTAATTTTCGAGCTCCATAACGCCCATCATCAATTAGTACAGTTAATGGTCGAAATAAATAAATAAATAATATTGATGGTGAGTAAAAAAACGGCTCCTCTTAATTAAATCAGTCACAAGTATGCTACAAGTGAAAAAAAATTAGAAAAACGCGTTTTCTCTCTGTACAGTATATAATAATATTTACCTGAAATACCTGCATTGTTGTAGAGATGTAAAAGCATCCATGAAAATTGAACCATTGCATAGCCCTTGAGTTGAGTGATCGCAAGCAGACCATACACATTGTATACTAATTGTTGAGGTGATTCACGAACCAAACATCCACCAGTGCTTTCCTATATGGGGGACAATCAAAATAAATAAAGTTTAAGGAAGTGCTCTATAAATAAATGATCTTTGAACTTATAAATAATTTAAAAAAAAAAACGCAAAAGATAAAAGTGATTAATTATAGGATGAAGAATTTAATCAATTTATAGTTTTTTAAAAATAAAATTTGGTTAAAAAGATATTCCATCCGATAATTTTTTCTCATTTTCTTGCGATGAATCATTAGCTCTTTTTTTTTTCTTAAATTTTTTTTTTCTTAAAAGATCAAGATTTTTTGCGAAATAATAACCAAGATAAGAATTTTCAGACATTTAATAGATCTACTAAAAAAATTTTAAAAAAATTGTTGAGGGGCAAATAAAATTTCAAAAAAAGAACTTAGATTTGGTCTCTATAATTAAAAATTTCATAAGTTATAATTCTTAGTATTCTAAAGTATTTAATCTGGACTAGTTTTACTTTCTCTTATTTTTCATATATATAGTCTACATCTCAAATTAATAGCAATAAGATTGCATAAAAATTAAAAAAAAATTGGTGTGACTGGTCGCAAAGCACACAACTTTCTCTTACCCTTGCTTCAAACAATTTCAAGAGCAAAATGATAATATATTGAAAACATTTTAAAGAGCATCTAAAAAATAATTGATTTTTGAATTTTAATCAAAATTGTTAGAGCGAATTTTGAGAAGAGAAATTGAAAAACAAACAACTGAAAAAGTACATCAATAAAGTCTTTGGCGGATTTTGTTGAAAATGTCACTTGCCAGAAGAGGGGTGCCTAACTTAAATATATAATTTCAACCTCCTAGCTCTTTTCGTTCTTGAGATATTTTGTTCACAAACACACAGACCATTTTGCTAAGACCACTTTTTTGGACTCAGAGGCATAGGCAATAGAAAGTAAAAAAAACTTGAGAAGAGAATGAGTACCATTTAAAAAAATAAATTAATTTAATTTCTTTTTTATTAGAAATTTTTGCAAGTTTCTTACATATCTATTGTACATTGCCTTGAACCTCCTTTGCTCTTAAGAAATTCTTAATAAAAAAGTATTAGGAAATTCCATTTAAGAATTTTTAAGATTTTAGTATATTTTGCTTCAAGTCTTTATAAAAGAACTTGATATAAAATAAGGACTTTTATTATCCCAATAATCGTGAAAAAAACATTTGAATCACATTCTCGTCATGTTTTGGGCTTGTTTTTGATGGTCTATTTTGGAAAAATTTAGGATCTGGCAAAATAAGAATTAGCCAGAATATATTAGAAAAATTATTTCGAAGGTAGCATATTTGTAAATAATCATGATTTCTAAGAAGAGTTAATTAAATTCTCTCGTGTAAATTTTATATACTTATATACTCAATTTAATAGTTTGAAATGAATTTTCAAACAATTATAATAACAAATTAATTCGTGACACGGCATATAGTAAAATTGTGAATGATCTATTTTTTTTTCTTTTGTTTTAATTACATAAGATTGTGTAATTTAATTTAATTGTAAAATGTGTTATGTATTTTATTAGGCAGAATAAAATTCCTACTCCGAAATATTTTTAATTTTAAAATTATTTTTGGACATATCGCTAAAAATTTTTTAAAAACAAAATGCTTTATGTGAGACGGAATTTTATTCTTTGTGTTTCGATATATATATATATATATATAATTTATTTAATGTACAAATGATAAGTGTTGTTTTGGTCCAACCTTTTAGAAAAACAAATAATAAATATAAGATTGGGAAATTAGCTTATTTTTTTTTTTCGTTTTATGTAGATTGTATAATAATAATAATAATCTAATATTATTAATCAAAACATATTGCTTATGCATAATTGAATGAAATATGATATATTTATTTCTCATTTATTAACTTTTAATTCATTTCCTCTTTATTCAATGATCGGGTTATTTTTATTTCTTATAATCTTCTGGTCATCAAGGCTGTTCGATATTTACATGTTCACTAACAACAGAATATCGTAATCAATTGGGACTTTGTTTCATACATTTTCATCAGCAAGGAATGCAACATTTATGCACATTAATTATTATTATTAATGAACAAATAGTGATGCGATAAATCACACCAATATTTTCCTTTAGAATAAAAATATATGATTAAATATTTCATAGAAATTCACTTTTATCACTTGTACTTTATCATAATTTCAATATTTTAATATAAAATAATAATTTGGTGAAATTTTAAACCATTTGGTTATATAATCTAAGTATTTTCCTCTAAAGTTGTTCATTAGTTTGAATCATCTCGAAATAATAATAGGTAATAATAATAATAGCTCCTTTTTTTTGTTAAATATTAAACAACATGAATGTTGTTTTCAATTTTAGTTTCCTTTGTTTTTCATCAGCTATAGAAGTAAATTTTACGTCATTTTAACATTTAGGGAAAAACTTTACCTAAAAGCCCTAATGTAGCATTATTAAAGGGACTTTTTTTTATAAAAAAAAAAGGAAAAAGCTTTGGGATAGGGGATGGAAACTATTGACCCTTCCTCCCCACCCAGTTTAAATTTTAAAAGGTGATAAGTGAGCCAATTCAGATCTAGACAAGTTTCCTTTTAAAAATATATATATTCATGTTTTTATTATATTCTAATTAAGAATTTAATCAAAAAATATTTTCAATATCTTTTATTAATTGAAACAAATAGATTAAATGCCGAATCTATTTGTAAGAAAAAAATAAATTTACTAAAAGTCGATCTTTAGAATTAATTATCTTCTATTTATTCAAGACTAATCTATTTACACTTTTGAAATTTGTTCGTCTTTTGATTAAAGATATAATAACTTAAAAGCATGATTTTTCAATTAAATATCCTTGAATTAATTGTGGTGTACCTTGAAAGCTTGTTCGAAGATATTGCCCTCTCTTCCTGGATCGAGCGCCAATTCATCGATTTTTTCAGCGCTGCTGGAACACTATTTCTAGCATCGGAAAGAACCGTGTCAGCCAGAGCGATTAAATCTAATCTATTCGCTGGTCCGGGATTTCGGAGTAACCGTTGCAAATTAACATAAAGTCCATTGATTCCACGCACATGGGCATCTAGCCTTGCCCATAACCAAACTGTATCTAGTTCAGTTGGTGTTTCAATTGAATATCTGTTGACTAAGCGATCAATATTGGCGAAAGCAAGCACAAAGCCCGTATCCTCTGCATCGCGGACCCAATCAGGATCACGAAGATCCGTCCATAAATCGTTCACATAATCGTTGAATTGTACACGAAGTGCATCTGGTCCAGCCAGGCTAGGTTTGGCTGTTTTGTCCCCGGTTACCACAACACCCAACAAAATTATCAAAAAGAATAACACGCTACAAACTCTTACCCCAGCCATATCACTTTTAATAAATACTGACTTAAGTAAAATGAAACTATAACAAAGAGAAATCGAAATATATATATAGCCTTCGTCAGCCTTAAAGGTATGCCTTACGTCATTAAAACTATAAGCCTATACTGACAAACCATATTATAATGGTGGTCGTCATCTAGAGAAATTTAAGCCTCTTTAAAAATGGGGGTGTCGAGAAAGGAGAAGAGTAACGGGTCGGTGCAAACTCAAGGCCACCAGGATCATAAAAGTTATGTCAACGCCGGAGTTTTGTTTGAAGTGACCATCGACCCGGTTAGTACCAAGGTGACCCCCCTTGAGAGTTAATCAAGAGACTTCCTTTTCGAACTTAATCTAGTACTTCCGGACTGCAGGGGTCTTCTGGCCAATGTATCTTCGGAACCTACATCCTATCGATGACGCGAGCTCGTTCTGCTCTTTTATGAAGATGTTGACACAACGCATAGACAATATAATGTTGACAGCACTTGACACCTTTTAGGAAGTAAACACAAATGATTAACTGAGGGATATGATTACACGAGCCCTTCTGGCGCTTGACTGACTGACTGACTGGATTGCTAGCGAGGGGACGGAGAGTCAGTAGTCAGTCGTTGGAGAAGTTACAGGGGCATTGAGGCACAGGGAAGGGGCCTGCGTTTTTCTTTCTCTTGGCCTCCTCCCCTCTTCTGCATCCCACCATTGGCTATCTCTTTTTGTCTTTTACTACTTTGACATATCCAGTTTAAACTTGCAATGCTCTTTCTATATTTGTTTTCTTCTCAAAGTGTATTTAAATAGAATTTTTTTGACTAATTCGATAAGAAAACATTGTATAAAACCTCAACAAAGGATTATGTTGATGAAAAATAAATAAACACGCAATTAACTAGCACTTACGGTTGGGTGTCTCAAAAAACAAGCGTGTGGAACGTCCCCCGGTAGCTATCAGTATTAATTAGATCTATATTAAAGATCGAGCTCTGCTGCAGAAAAGGGGAATACAAAAACTATTGAATCAAATGAACCTGCATCATTGATATCGAAAATAAAAATAAATGTAATCGTTTAAAGTCTATAAGGCCCTCAGATACCGAAGACTTAAAAAAAACTCTATGGGAAAATGATATTTTCAAATCTAAAAGCCTATTAGTCTCTAAAAATAAAATTTCTTGATACTAAAATTATCACTGAATGAAATACATAAGGACTATTCGGAGAATAACACACCAGTTTTAATGGAACACTCTCTCATCATTTTATTTTGTTTGCATCACGCCTGGTCATGTTCAATACAAAAAAATATGATTTGATGGGAGGGCACGGTGTCAAAATTGTGTAAAAATTATTCAATATGCATTCAAAACCCTCGCCCATTGTTTGACTCTGCTTCTCTAAGAAAGAAAAAATCATTTTTACACAATTTTGACAAGGGACTTGCATCAAATCATATTTTTGAATTGAAGATGAATTGTGATAACGGTCTAAATATTTGCAAAATAAGAATGACTCATCAAGGATGGGGTCCTATTCTTCGGATATTCCTTAATTTTTTAAATAATATGTACAATGAGGGACAATATTAAGTCCCACCCATGCGTTTTCTTCTGTGATTATTTCATTGTTTTTATAAAAGAAAAGGAAAATCTTTATTGAAAATTTTCTAGGTTTGAATCATGAAAGTTTCATTAAAAAATTTATAATTTTTTTTTTTTAAACAATGAAATAATCACACGTAGAAAACGCATGGATGGGACTTAATATTGTCCCTCACTGTACTGTATACTATATATAGTATATGAAACAATGTTTTAAAACATACAATTAATTTTTCTTTTAATTATCAAATATCGGTAAAAGAGGACGCACCGATATTCTGTTGATTTGCACTCAACATGCCAAAACATCGGTCATTGCTGGGTCCGTACCTTTTGATCTGACGATGTGTATTTTAGAGATGCTGGGTACTAATCAACAGAAAAGCGGCTGAAATCCATTGTATATTAGAATTTGTTGTTGTCAATTTGTAACTAGGGAAGATGGGCCTAAGAGACTTTTGAATCGAAACATCGTTAATTTTTTGAAAATGACTTTTTTCTCCTGTATATTCAGCGATACGATATGTCATAAGAATTGGAAATCCCTAACTAAAACGAAACGTGCTATTTGTAAAAATATCTGGTTTGCAATTTTTTATCAATAAACTTTTTAAATCATGTTTTTTTTAGAGCTTGAGTCAAAAGTTCATTACAAATTAATTATTTTTTATCTTAATTATAACAAAAGAAAACCATTATAGAATAAAATATTTTTTTTTTTGGAATTCCTTTCAACAAGTAATCTAGGGAAATGTGAGACGCAGTTTTTTTTTTTTAACACTCACACTTTTTTTTATATTCACACAGTCTTTTCGGCAACTTAGGGATATATAATATATATATAGAGAGAAAGTATTGGATTCCTGTCAAAAATTCGATGTCGAGATTTTGATGGATCTTCACGTTTTGAGGTCCCCTGAATCCAAAAAAGTGGTTTTCGCGACATGGTCTGTCTGTTTTATTTTTGCATATTATTTCACCGAGATATAAAACACTTAAGTTGAAAGTAAAAAATCTTATTTCAGCAAAATTTTATCCAACAATAAAGCTTCCGATTGGAAGAGAAATTATTTTTTATTCTCAGCTTGAATTTTTAAACTTTTAAAAAAATCATGAATATGCAATATTTCTATTAATACTTCAACGTTTGGATGTTAAGTAAAAATTTTTACTCACCTTAAAATTGATATATACATTTAAAGATTCTCTGGGTTATATTAAATTACTAGCAAGATATATCATAGGTATTATTATTTCTTTATTAAGTTTCCTTCGACTTACTTGTTCAGATGCTTCTCGGACATGATCCAAAATCCCGGGATTAACTAGAAGTGGTACTCGAATATGCCCATGTGGACATATCTTAGAATGGATTCGATTTAAAAGCGAACGCACTGAACCAGGATGATGTGACACAACCGAATGTGCAAAATCGCGTAAAGTGTCTTCTTGAAATGAATCAGGATGAGCAGAATATATTTTCATTTGTTCGGCACCTTCCCATATTGTATCTACTATTTCCATTAGCTTGTGAGCATGCATCTCCCACCTGAAATAAAAATCAAGTTGAAGCATGAATTTCCTATTTCTTAAATTGGGAGTTTGATTTTTAAAAATATAAAATATGGAATTCAATTCTATCTATCTTCGTCAAAATCTTGATAAGATAAGGGCATGAACAAAATTTAGATGATATGACAATAAATTTCAAATTTTTCTATATTTTTTTTGTATGAATATTTTGCGGAATCTTCTTCAAACCTAATATATTATTTAAGATAGCAAGTTTGCGAGATATAGTTGTGCTTAAGATTGGACAAAATTGCACCCCCTGGAGTCGAACCAGGACCTCCACGCCTCCTAGAGCGCCGGCCCCTTGGATAAGGGAGTCCACCCGGCGCGAAAGCGTGGAGGTCCTGGTTCGACTCCAGGAGGTGCAATTTTGCCCAATCTTAAGCACAAACATCTCGCAAACTTGCTATCTTAAACGATATATTGACTGGTTAATGAACAGTTATATGAACATTGATTGAAAAAATTCCATCCTTTTCAAACAATGCTCTACCTAGCTAATATATTATGTATTTTTAATAAATACTTCCTTTATTCCAAACTGTTAGCCATGGCTTACTACAGGGACCCATGAAAATATTCGGATATTAGATGGATAGGCCAATGTCTTAACTTGGAAAGACGCGGAAAAATACCTGACTATACAGCATATTAAGAGAGCCGGGAAACAAAATTTTTTTTTTTAATGGAAATAACTCTTCGACTGTATCACATTAATTAGAAAATGCCATTATCAGAGGGGCCTACGTCCCAAGGGGGCAATTCAAAAATTTATTTGCTGTTTTGCTTGCCAGTGATTTCTTCCTAAAACCTATAATTCAAAGTTTCTTTAGCGAACAATTCAATTATTGAATATTAAAAAATTCTCTTAATGTTAGGTGGGTGGAGGGGGGAGGGGAACAAGAATTTTAGAAATACTTGAGGGGGGGGGGGGGGGCATAACACAAAAAAGGTCGGTTTAGATATTAAAAAAATGAGTTGATAGTAGTTTCACCAAATGAGAAATGCAGCTATAATTTTTTCTTTATATATTTATTCAATTTGCACAGCTGACGTTTCGGTTCCTTGTTTTAACCATCTTCAGCAGTTGCTTTTGTAATTTGTTATAAGATTGTAATTTGTATTTTATTGATATTTTATACGTCTTCTCAAATAATGTATAACTATGACACATTTATAAAGACTTTTTGCCAGCTTTAATGATTGTTTAAACAAGGAACCGAAACGTCAGCTGTGCAAATTGAATAAATATATAAAGAAAAAGCTATAGCTGCATTTCTCATTTAATGATACACTCCTATTAATTTACATCACAGCTATACAATGCGTTTTAAAATAGATAATGTTCTAATATTTTTGTATACATAGAATATAAAAACTACTTTTAAGACAACCCTTCTCTCTCTTTCTGTTGATCATTTAAATTGTCTAAGCCTTAAGGCTCCACTCTCGAGCACATCAGGCATTTGTGGCGCCGGGTGTACAGTGAGGGGCAATGTTAAGTCCCACCCATGCGTTTTCTACTTGTGATTATTTTATTGTTAAAAAAAAAAAATTATATATTGTCTTGATTCATAACTTCATCCATACTACTTATCAATGGATTTATTTTCACTTCTGACACCAGTTATGAATCAAGACATTTATTTCCAGTTTGAAAACATTTATTTTACAACATATACAAACGTAACCATAACATAACTTCCAAATCACCATATCAACTCTCTCCCTCAACTATATTTTTTAATGTAAACTTTCACGGTTCAAACCTAGAAAATTTCCAATAAAAATTTTCATTTTTTATTTTATAAAAACAATGAAATAATCACAAGTAGAAAACGCATGGGTGGAACTTAACTTTGACGTTCACTTTACTGTACATACAAAAATATTACAACTCATTAATTAAAAAATAAAATTGTATACAATTGACACCCACCGGAATAATTTGCCAATGTCGTTGACGATATCCCTACGAAGTGAAGCGATACCCAATTCCAACGTTTCTCCCATCCTCTCCACACTCTTCAGTACATGATGGACACGCTCCAAGATTAAATCGGCTTTATCATAATGCAACGGGAACTAAACATCACAAATTTATTACTGCATAGTGATACAATTTTTCTAAGAAAAAAAGATTAAAATTATATAAAACATGCCTGAAAATTTTTAGTGTCGTCAATTGAAAAGGTTAAAATGAGGGTTTTGATCTCTACGATAGGAATGGTTAGAGCCTACTAGAAATTCTATTGGCTCATTTCTAATATCTCTATTGTTAAAATTCCAAATAAGAAGCTTGAGTATATTTAGCTCCGACATCATATATGGACTGTCTCTCATTCATTATGAAGTTATTAGAGTTCATTTGAGAGGAGAGAAAATTTTAAGGGAGGAAATGACGTTCAAGAAGACTTCTCTCTCTTACATATCCTTATTATAATTAGCTAAGTTATGGTGCTCAATGTTTTTTTTTTGTTGATGGAAACCATAATACCCTCTTATTGTTTTTATTGTCTTCATCGCTTAAATCTGTAATTAAAGACCTATTCTAATTATTTAATCTATACAGACCGGAGAAGATTAGATCAGAGGTGTCCAAACAACAGCCCGCGGGCCAAACCAGGCCCGACAGATAATTTAATTCGCGGATATTTTTGTTGATTTTTCAAATCGAAAATTGAAAAAAAAAAAAAAAATGAAAAAATTATAAATAAAAAAAGGCTTTTTAAATTTATTAAAAATAATACAAAAAAGGATGATCATATACACAAAATTTTACTTTTATAGTCGTATAGCCACACCATGTATATGAACGTTTATATGACAGCGAAAATCTTAAAAATAACTTAGTCAATTTTTATAAATAATTGAATGCAAAAGAATTTCAAAATTTAAAACAATTTGCTTGTAAATTTATTTTTATGTTTGGGACTAACTATATGGACTATGATGAGAAATCAAAGTACAAGGCAAATTTATTTACAATCACTGCTTGTAATTGGTGTGACAGATTTTAATCCTAACTACAAAGAAATACTTCAAAAAAAAGCACAGTTCTATCATTCCCCTTAAAATTTGCATAAAACTATATTTCTATTTTTTATAATTTAGTCATACTTATTTAGTGTAATTAAATGTAAAAAATGGCTGTGTAGAATTGAATAACAGGGTTGAAGAGGAATGTAGCCAGGTAGGGAGTCTCTATTAAATCAAACTCCTTTTTCGCAAAACGTTTCGGCCAATTTTATTATGCCATCTTAAGTTGCATAGGAGTTTTTTTTAATAAATAGAGTTAGTGGTCTGTTCATAAGCCAGTAATTTGTATCCATAGGCTATTGTATAGTACTGGCTTATGAACAGACCATTAACATCTCTATTTGCTACTACTACTGAAGATAGTATTGATATAATAAAATTAGCCGAAACATTTTGTGAAAAAGGAGTTTGATTTAATAGAGGCTCCCTACTTGGCTGCTTTCCTCTTCATCCCTGTTATTCTATTTAAAAAATAAAAGTCAATGATATCTTACTCATGTTTTTTTTTTTTTTTTTTTTTTTTAACATTCACACTTTTTTCTCATTCACACACACATTTACACAGTCTTTTCGGCAACTTAGGCCATTTAAGACTTTGACGATAACCGTTGTAATTAATATATATATTGGGGGTTCAGGCATTTCTATTTAAGCCATCTGGTATCCAAATGACTTAAATAAAATCATCGGACTCCCTGGGTCCAGAACCCGCGACGTTTGGTATAGGAGGTAGGCACGCTACCTACTACGCCAAACTCGGGGACATTGCAAAATTTACCTGTATTTCATAGTAGCTTCCGCTCGCAAGGAGCTCTTCAAACCTTGCTATAAGCTGATCATCCCTCTGAAACTGATAGGTGCCTTTCTTGTTTCTTCAGAGTAACACAGGTTCACCATGTTTCCGTTATTCTTTTCAGTTCGTCTGTAGACTTCTGTAATTCTGCTTTCAGCATCGTTTTAACTCCGTACTCCAACCTGCTTATTCATGTCTTATGTGGTTTTGTGAAGAGTCTGCATCCCAGCTTAGTTGCAGGTTAAAGAAATTTGTAGTCAAAGTCTCGGCATTTCACACGATTCCAAAGTGAAATCACAATCGATCGCGATTATACTGCAGGCCTGTTTGAAACCGCGTTAGTTAGCTTAAGATTGAGCGACGAGTCGCAGAGGTGGTGCAGCGTCATCGTCATGGTTTTCGGAAAATAGTGGCAGTGACTGACACGCACTGTATTTCAGTTCGTCGATGAATCTTCATCGCTTCACCGTTTAAATGATTAAATACGCAGCCTGCGGCTTCGACCTATCAAAGTCTGAACTGATCGTGAATACCCTTCGCTTCAGGGAAAGCGGGACAAGAGAGGTGCAACTATTTCAAATTTAAGACCTTAAATTTATGACGCTTTAAAGTGCTTTGAACAGAGGTAAGTCACACTGTTTGAATTGGTTGCATATGCTTTACCAACAATCAAACATGGTGTTTCGAAACAAATTGTTAATCCTTGTTATACTTTCAGTCTGCTTCAGATTTTTAGTGTTTAAATAAATATATAACCCCATGAATTCAGTAATATCTGTCGTTAAAACCTTCATTAATGATAAATCGTCGCATAGAATCCTGAACCAGGCTTCCTTGAAGTAATTTGTCGTTGATATACCTTAGTTATCGCTTTCGGTAAACCACTGTAGTAGCTGTAATCCTTCTTAGTTTAGTGGCGGCTCTAAATTAGTACGCAAGATTTGAATTCCAACCTTCATGAGAGTTAAATTCTGCTGTCACAAGTGAAAACTCCAGACTGATCACTTCCACTTAATCCGAATAATTCGTAATTTAAAAATAAAAACTTGAATTATCTATAGGTACGAAGGATTCCGCAATCTTAAAAAGACCCTGGATATATAAATGGTGTAAATGACCTTTCAAAGGCCCTTTTACCTATCCAAGGTTATATCATGACTAAGATGTATGATCAAAAATAAAACTGTTATCGTTGTGTAAAATTCTACTTTTTTTAATTACATATATTAGTTTAATAAAAAAATTTGATCTAAAATGATTGAACTTGAGAAAATATAACCTTGTGGCTTCGTTTAGTCAATTAATGTATTGCAATTTGTTAATTAACTTGGCGATGATCTTTAAAAAAAAGATACAATTAATCCAACAGTCTGAGGGAATTCCCTTTTATTATTCTTATACTTCATCTTTGTTTGTTAATTAAAGCCGCACTTCTGAAGAAAAATTTTCATCGTTCTAAAATATATATATACATAATAAGTTAAGTTTTTAAGTGATTTGAATTTAGAATTAGAGAATATTGCAGGAATAAGTAAACGTTTTCCCTTCATTAGTGCAATCACCCCTTTAAAATTAGATAATTTGCTTAAAAAAAAAATCAAACAATTTGAAGAATTTGTTTTTCTTTTTATTTCAAGTAATTTTTGACAAAGCAACATAAATAATATACCTGTGAATCAGTTTTAGTAAATATTGTTTATTTTTTTAAATGAAAACTCGTTATGTTTTAGTAAAACAGATGGTTTGATTACCTTTTAAATGCGATCTAGTTGACTTGGAATGAGTTTCTCACAAGAACACTTCAATTTCACTGTCCATTTGCCTCTCTCTTTCGTCAAATTGTCAGCTGCTTAGTATGTTGAACAACCGTTTCTGACCGTTTGTCAGTTTTGGAGGCAGCAGCCGGAGACACAGTGGAGGCGCAGGAGGCGGGGACAGAGAGTTTCTCAGGGGCGATACCGAGGGCGCTGGTAGCCGTCACTATCTCTTTTGGGTCAGGCAAAATTATTCATTAAAAAATATTATTAGAATCATTCATTAAAGTAGATTATTATAATAATTATTTTTAATGGATAAAATAATTTGCATTTCCTTTGGACCATTTTGAGGAGAATTTTTCCCTCAACCAGCTATTTTCTTCCTCATTTTTGTTGCGGTTTTTTATTTTCTTTTAAGAAGAAAGGTCCCCCTCTCGATTTTGGCGGGACAGTCCACCCTTTTGGAGGACTGTCCTGCGTCCCTTCGATTTTTAAAAATGCCCCGCTTTTTAGAAAATATCTGCATTTCTTATTTTAAATGTACTGCAAAAATATTTTACTTATTATTTATTAATTATTTTAGTTAGGAACCGACCGAAAGGGGGTATAAAAGGGGGCGAGAGGGCAAAGGCCGCCCCCCCGAAATGTTGGGCCCCGAGCGCGAAAATGAGCTCCCAAAAAGGAAAGGAAATGTTCCGCGAACGACACATGGAAAAAATTTTGGTTCCACTGATGGTAAAAACTTTGGTAAAATTTTATACGCCCCTGCGACCGAAGTTTCGGTTTCGGCCAAAAAAAAGTTTGGAAAGATTGGACGAGACTCGTATATTAAAACAAAAAAAGTCAAATGATTTTTCGGTTACGGTTCCGGCCGATTTCATCCCATTTGTCCAAGGGCGGATCCAGAGGGGTTTCTCGGGGGGGGGGGGGGGGGGGGGGGGGGGTGGGGTGCCTCCCCCCCCCCCCCCCTCCTTCCCCCCTTCATTTGTCCCACTTTGTCAAAAGTGATGCTCATCAACTTTCAAAAAATTTTAACAAACTTAAATCAGGGCAAAATCTTCAAACACTTATCCCGTACTCCCTACGTCAATCATTTAGGCCCCCCCCCCCCCCAATAATTTTTCAAAGTCGGCGCCCATGTGTCTATCTGTGAACAAAATATCTCAAGAACGAAAAGAGCAAAGAGGTTAAAATTGTTATATTTGCCAAAAATTTCAGTTGACTTGGTTTTTGAACAAAATCAGCTAAAATATACTAAGTAATGGTTAGTTATCAGGGCCGGTACTAGCTTATTTTTTTCGAGGGGGGGCAAAATTTAATTTGCCGCCGCCTCCTTAAAGTTTTCTATACAAAATTCATATCATTTTATCTTTTTTTTAGTAAATTTTTCTTAAATTGCCGCCCCCTGATATCTGCCGCCCGGGGCACAAGCACCCACTTGCCCCCCCCTAGATCCGGCCCTGGTTGTTATATTAACATTTCCCCTTCTGCGAGGCGTGCCGAGGCGGTTGGGGGGCGGGGGGGGGAAAGAGGGGGGGGCTTTTTTTTTTTTTTTTGGGGGGGGTGTTTCCCCCCAAAATTTTTAAGAACCCCAAGAGCCCCGGGGCTCTGGGGAAATTTTCATTAAATTTTTTTTAATAAATGTATTGGGGCCTATGCGACTAGGGCTGGGACCCCCCCCCCCCCCTCGGTCCCACTCCATGCCTGCAGTTGTTGTAATTAAGGAGGTGAAGATTAAAACAGCAGATGTGAATATATATCTTTTTTATTAATTAAATCTTTTGGCGATCGATTTCGTCTTTTGTGACTTCATCAGGAGCGTTGGTTAAATAAATATGAACGTTGATATAATTTCGAATTATAATCGTGTATTAATATAATATTATTTGAGAAGAATAGAATTTTTCATAGTTAACTGTCATGAGGCCTATAAATATTATATTTTTTGTTTATAAATTTTACTATAAATCTGGTGTACAAACACAGAACACAACTTTAAATTCCCGAGTTGAGTGTGCGACCAATCACACCAGATTTTTAAATTCTTAATGCCGACTCTCCAGCTCGGAAGAAGATAAAATAAAAGAAAAAGAATTTTTTAAACGTTTTTCGAATGATTGCTTATTATCTATCAAAAAACAATTTCATCATTTATTATAATTATAGAAAAATGTTCCTAATTTAAAAATTTTGCAGAATAAACTTTATTAGTTAAGAATTTGTTATTTAAGCAATAAAACTCGGATGTTTAACTAATCCTAGATTTAGCATTAATTGTAAAACGCCTACCTCAGGATTATTTCTCTCCATCAATTTGTTCCTATAAGTTTACCCAGAGTCTTAATGACCACCACGAGTTACCCGAGCAAAGGATGTGATGGCATTTCTTGCCCTTGCCATCCTATCCCCTTCAAAGTAAGAGACAGGATATTTTCATCTCTCTCATCTTCGTCCCATCCGAATAGTAGGAAGAAGAATATTAATTTATAACAGTATTTGAGGAGTAGAGGGGCATCAGTTTTTTCCTTCCGGACTACCCTTAATTTGAGATTATTTTGATTCAACATTTTTTTTCTCTAGCTTAGAATTATTAATATTTTGTTTTTAGATGTATTCCTTCCCGTTCGATGAAATCATATATTTTAAGCAATTTCTATATATATATATATATATATACATGTATATCAGTAGTTGTCAAACTTTTCTGACTGGCGGCACACTAAATTTATTAAAGAAAATTCGCAGCACCTAGCATTTTTTTTTTTTTTTGCTTTATTATCGTTAATAATTAGGGCTCGGATTTCTCCCTATTTGCCTTTTTTTAATTTATGGCTTAAAATTTAGGCCAATATGATATGTATACGTTGCATGAAATTCTGAATAAAGTAAGAGGCATTTATGTTAGTGCCTATAATGCCTATTTTGGCCGATTCTGGGTTTTAGTGCCTATTTCATCTATAAATGCCTTTTTTAGTGCCTATTTTATGTTCAAATAGCCAATTTCAATTTTTTTACGAGCTATCCATAGCCTAAATTTAATTTTTTTGAATTATCAATAAAATATTTCAAGGGGGGGGAGGTAAAGGGAGTAATTACCCCCCCCCTCCCCGAGATTTGAACCAGTGCGACCAGTCACACCAGATTACCAAAAATAAGACATCAATTTTTAAAATTTTTTTATATGAATATTAGGAATTTGTGTAGCGGTGGCAAAAATGGCTGGTGGCCTAATGCCAACAGTTCTTTTAAATAAATAAATAAATATTAGGAATTTCCGATTCTACAAAAGGATTTCGAATCCATTAGTACGAGTCAACTGAAATTTTCAGCAAATAGTATTAAAGTAATTATGTAATTAAAAATTTATTTATTTATTTTTGTTTTAAGTAAAAAAATGCAATTAATTAATATTTGATATGATTATATTAAATTAATTTTTTTTTCTTAAACCCCCGTAGGATTTCGCTGCACACTCTTTGAGAATCACTGTGCTACAGTATATTGTAAAAAAAAAGTATTTTAATGTTTATATGACATTTAATTAAAATTATTTCTTTTTTTCAGGCTGCCTTTTATGAGATCCTAAGTGGCCTCTGGGTGCGAAATGGTTTACAAATTAAGGGACAGGCGATGACGTATATTCAGTGTAATTTCTGCAACTCCATGGTTGATGCAGACCTCTATCTGCTGCAAATTTGCTGTACAAGACTGGCACCTGAGATTTTCATCACTGCAGTTTTAGACAAGTAATTACTTTATCATTTCTTTCTTAATAAACTATTTTAACTTAAATTTTTTTTTTTTTAAGATTTCATGTTTGGGAATGGATGAGTTTGGCGCCATTTTCCCCGAGTCAAGGTGTTTACGTCGAAGGCGATCATGATTCTCCAATGGTTGAATCATGTCTAACGTTCCTTGCAACCCTCATTGGAGTTAGAACAAATCTTGGTAAATTATTCTATTAATACATGATAGGCCCTTCCCCCCACTTGTTATTTTGCATTTATTTAATATAATCCCATTTTCTTGTTTTAAAGGTGAAAATGATTCTGCACTCTCCCAGCTTGAAATGGTGACTCTGCTCTGCATGGGTGATAAAACGCATAGTCATTTATTAGAAATGATGCCTGAAAGATGTGGTACTGCTCAAACGAGAGATTTTGAAGCAGTTTTAGCTGAGGTAATTTTTTAAGATGGTATTATTATTTTTTTTAATCCTAAGAATTGGCTTCATCCTCCTCATTGAGTCTATTCAATCTTCATTTCATAGTAAATGTAATCTCTTAAAAATTTAAATTGACATATAAACAATTTGAATAGACAATTTGAAACTAGATAAATAGCCTCTTATGGGGACTGTACCAAAATACCATTTATTAAGGATTTTCGAATTTCCTTAAATGTAGGTTTATAGCTAGTTTCTTCTAATTAGAAATTATATAAAAACAAAGACATAAAATAAAATTCAGGAATAAAAAATGGAAGAAAAATGCAGGCAGGATTTCTTCTTTAAAAAAATATATTTTTAACAGCTAACCAGGGCCGAATTTAATAGTATACCGCCTATAGGCTAAAGTCTGTTTGCCGCTCCCTCTAGAATTAGGGTTTTCATCATTTATTGAAGCCACATTCTAACAGACGCCGGGGTGTGGAGGGGGGGGGGGTTGGAAATTTTTCGAAAATTAACCACTGAAATCTGCGTTTTTAGCTATCTTTAGACGTGAAAAATATTATCAAACTTTGCTTGATTTCTAAACTTTTTATATTAAAAAATAAGTATGATGGGGTTAATAAATTACAAATTTATTATAACTAAACCTTTTTAATACACTATCACTTAAATTCTATGAAATATTCGACCGCCCCCCTCCCTGGGACGTAACACGAAGCTTTTCAACAAAATCGGCCAGTACTAGTAGTACTGATGTACTTTTTCAGTTTTTTTTGATTTTCTCAAAATTCGCTCTAAAGATTTTGTTTAAAATTCAAAAATCAATTATTTTTTAGATGCTCTTTAAAATGTATATTCTCATTTTGCCCTTGAAATCTTCTGAAGCACACTTTACTTTTGTATTTCATAGGAAAAATAGGAGAAATGATGGTAACAAAAAATTTTCCCATGTTTATAAATTTATTACGCCCTCGGGCTTGGCGTAGTTGGTAGCGCGCCTGCCTTGTATACCACGGGTCGAGTGTTCGGTTCCCAGGCAGTCTGATGATTTTATTTAAGCCATTTGGATATCAATTTTTATTAATACTCACTTTTATAATTTCTGTCAAAAATATTAAGAAAAATATTTTGAGAATTTTATTTAAATAAAAATCTATTTTAATTTGATTTAGGTGGCTGACTATAGGGCGCCCAATCTTGAAGCAAGTGGAAATATGCAGCAAGGCATGTACATGCCTAAGCCAAGAGTATGGCTCGAGCTCTTTGATCCCATTCATGTCCTCCTTCGAGCTGTACATAGAAAAGACTTTCAAACAGCAATGGATCGTTTTACTGAATAGTAAGCTATTCTTATATTAATACTTCTGTTAACTAAAAGATAATGGGAAGAAATTAATAAAACTAATTATCTTTCATATTCAATTTATTTATTTATTGTTTTTCTTTTTTTAGTGCTCATTCTACGGGACAATTACGCCCTGGTGTGACACCTTGGCCTCCCTTTAGGCGGCCTGGACCTGTGCATTCGGCATATGAGGACCCTTGCAAACTTTTACGATCCAGGCTCTTCCATGCCATGATATTTATAGTGCTTCATAAAGCAGTACATGCTCGAACTGTGTCTGATCATGTAGTTGCTTTAGCTATTCATTTGTTGGAGTTGGCTGTGATTACTGCTGATCCTGATCCACAAACACAAGTAAATTACGTTTTCAAAATATACTTTAATTATTTTAACTTGTAATTATCTAAAATTCTAATTATAATGATTTTTAATTAATTTTAATAAAAATATAATAAGATTCATGCAAACTTCAGAAAATTTAATTTATAAGATTCATTTTTTCAAATTCATTTTTCTGCTCTTCACTCCATAGAGCCAATGTTAAATCCCTATGGGGGATTTGCATGTTAATTTCGATTCAAAAGTGAGATCCCCTTTGGAACTTTTTACATACTTAAAAAATTTTTTTCCATTTATTAAAATTTTGAAAAATAACCATAGTTTATTTCAAGCAGCCAACACAGAGCTTATGAAAATTTTGAATCAGAAAATCCTAAACACAAAATTAAATTTTTTTTTTTAATGTGTAAAAAGTTACAAAGATGACCCATTTTTGAATCGAAATTAACATGCGAATCCTCATAGGGATTTAACATTGGCTCTATGGAAGAAAGAACCGGAAAATATATTTAAAAAAAAAATGAAATATTATAAATTAAATTTTCTGAAGTTTGAAGTCGACTTATTTTTTCTTATTCTCATTTTGGAATATGAATTTTTTAATTTCTTTTTCAGGTAACTGCTACCAAATCTGCTGATAGACCACATTTCTTTAAGGATAAGGATTTAGCGCATTGGTATCAATCAGATTGGTTAAGTAACAATCTCCGAACTCCAATTACTCAGGTTCTTCTAGATCCAGAACCTACAATTGTCTTTGATTCCTCAGATAGTAAGTAATATAATTTATCATCAGGTCTATTCTCTAAGCAAAAACGTTAACTTTTAACATCTGTAAAAGTGTTAATTCATTTTAACACTTCCTTGCCTCAAATTGCTATTCTGTAAGCAAAAACTTTAAAGCCTAAGCGTTAACAACGCCGTATTTAATGCATAAAATTGGTGTCTTTAACCTAAAAAGCAAGGTTATGATTTTGGCAGCTTTGAAATAAAACCAGCATGTTAACGGTTAACGTCGAGACGTAGAGAATAGCATTTTTTAACGCTGGCCTACTAGTTTGAAAATAACAAATCAAGTTAGTAATGCGCATGCGCGAGAGGTTAAAACACGAACAAGCAGAAAACATAGCTATCTTTTTATGGATCGTTAACACCTGGTGCTAAAAAATAAAATGTTAACGTCTCAGTTAAAACTTGGTTTAGAGAATAGCATTTTTTATCGCTGATGTTATTACTTTACTTTTTAACACCCATTTGTTGATGTTAAATTTTAACGACCTGTATATGTTTTAAATCTAACGTTTAGTTAGAATAAAATAATATAAAAAAAAAATTTAAAAACAACGCTTTTATAAATGTACTAAAAAGAGAAAAATAATTATGTATAATTTCTTTAAAATTATATTAAAAATTAATATATGTTACTAAAACTAAAAGCGTTGGGCGCGGGATTTGCAAATTTTAATTGTATAAATAGGCCTATTATATGTTTTATGAATACATTTTAATACCATAGACTTGGCGGGTAGTTAGGCAAAACAGTTTGAAGTGACTCAAATGTTTTAGTTAGATTATTTTATTTTATTTTTATTTTTTGATTCAAGTATCGGTGAATTAAGGTTAGTTGATCCTCTGCAATGCAAATTGCAAGAGATTGTTAATTTGCGCGCCCAACGCTTTTAGTTTTAGTAACATATATTAATTTTTAATATAATTTTAAAGAAATTATACATAATTATTTTTCTCTTTTTAGTACATTTATAAAAGCGTTGTTTTTAAATTTTTTTTTTATATTATTTTATTTAACTCTTTTTAGTTTTTGTAATAAAATATTAATACGTATGAGTTATATACATATACACGATACAATAAGACAATTTGTATTTTAAAAGAAGAGAAATTTTTGATTATAAATTTCACCCCCTCTTTTTTGTGATAGGCCGAAATTAATTGACCTACAAAGATGAGACACATCAAATATTGCATTGTCACGGGAGTTACATATGTGTATAAAATTTCAAAGCTCTAGGTTAACTAGAACTGGTCGTAATTTCGATCGCTAACTTTGTCGGACCAAACAATGGAAATGTGATTAATTGGCCGCCATTTTGAATTTTTTGAATTTTTAATAATTTTGAATAGCACATTTTGTAGAGTAAAGTCTATTGAACACCTCTGCTAATGCTCAAAACTCTAAATTAATTATAAATAGGAGAAATTTTGATTATAAAATTTTACCCCCACTTTTTTTGATCGGCCGCCATTTTGTAATTAATTCACCTACAAAGATGAGACACATCAAATATTGCATTGTCACGGGAGTTACATATGTGTATAAAATTTCAAAGCTCTAGGTTAAGTAGAACTGGTCGTAATTTCAATCGCTAACTTTGTCGGACCGAACAATGGAAATGTGATTAATTGGCCGCTAATCTCAATTTAATTAATTTTTAATTATTTTGAATAGCACATTTTGTAGAGTAAAGTCTATTGAACACCTCTGCTAATGCTCAAAACTCTAAATTAATTATAAATAGGAGAAATTTTGATTATAAAACTTTACCCCCACTTTTTTTGATCGGCCGCCATTTGGAAATTAATTGACCTACAAAGATGAGACACATCAAATATTGCATTGTCACGGGAGTTACATACGTGTATAAAATTTCAAAGCTCTAGGTTAAGTAGAACTGGTCGTAATTTCAATCGCTAACTTTGTCGGACCGAACAATGGAAATGTGATTAATTGGCCGCTAATCTCAATTTAATTAATTTTTAATTATTTTGAATAGCACATTTTGTAGAGTAAAGTCTATTTAACACCTCTGCTAATGCTCAAAACTCTAAATTAATTATAAATAGGAGAAATTTTGATTATAAAATTTTCCCCCCACTTTTTTTGATCGGCCGCCATTTTGTAATTAATTCACCTACAAAGATGAGACACATCAAATATTGCATTGTCACGGGAGTTACATATGTGTATAAAATTTCAAAGCTCTAGGTTAAGTAGAACTGGTCGTAATTTCAATCGCTAACTTTGTCGGACCGAACAATGGAAATGTGATTAATTGGCCGCTAATCTCAATTTAATTAATTTTTAATTATTTTGAATAGCAAATTTTTTAGAGTAAAGTCTATTTAACACCTCTGCTAATGCTCAAAACTCTAAATTAATTATAAATAGGAGAAATTTTGATTATAAAACTTCCCCCCCACTTTTTTTGATCGGCCGCCATTTTGTAATTAATTCACCTACAAAGATGAGACATATCAAATATTGCATTGTCACGGGAGTTACATATGAGTATAAAATTTCAAAGCTCTAGGTTAAGTAGAACTGGTCGTAATTTCAATCGCTAACTTTGTCGGACCGAACAATGGAAATGTGATTAATTGGCCGCTAATCTCAATTTAATTAATTTTTAATTATTTTGAATAGCACATTTTGTAGAGTAAAGGCTATTTAACACCTCTGCTAATGCTCGAAACTCTAAATTAATTATAAATAGGAGAAATTTTGATTATAAAACTTCCCCCCACTTTTTTTGATCGGCCGCCATTTTGTAATTAATTCACCTACAAAGATGAGACATATCAAATATTGCATTGTCACGGGAGTTACATATGGGTATAAAATTTCAAAGCTCTAGGTTAAGTAGAACTGGTCGTAATTTCAATCGCTAACTTTGTCGGACCGAACAATGGAAATGTGATTAATTGGCCGCTAATCTCAATTTAATTAATTTTTAATTATTTTGAATAGCACATTTTGTAGAGTAAAGGCTATTTAACACCTCTGCTAATGCTCGAAACTCTAAATTAATTATAAATAGGAGAAATTTTGATTATAAAACTTCCCCCCCACTTTTTTTGATCGGCCGCCATTTTGTAATTAATTCACCTACAAAGATGAGACATATCAAATATTGCATTGTCACGGGAGTTACATACGTGAATAAAATTTCAAAGCTCTAGGTTAAGTAGAACTGGTCGTAATTTCAATCCGCAACTTTGTCGGCCCAAACAATGGAAATTGATTAATTGGCCGCTAATCTGAATTTAATTAATTTTTAATTATTTTGAATAGCACATTTTGTAGAGTAAAGTCTATTTAACACCTCTGTCAATGCTCAAAACTCTAAATTAATTATAAATAGGAGAAATTTTGATTATAAAGTTTTACCCCCACTTTTTTTGATCGGCCGCCATTTTGTAATTAATTCACCTACAAAGATGAGACACATCAAATATTGCATTGTCACGGGAGTTACATACGTGTATAAAATTTCAAAGCTCTAAGTTAAGTAGAACTGGTCGTAATTTCAATTGCTAACTTTGTCGGACCGAACAATGGAAATGTGATTAATTGGCCGCTAATCTCAATTTAATTAATTTTTAATTATTTTGAATAGCACATTTTGTAGAGTAAAGTCTATTTAACACCTCTGTCAATGCTCAAAACTCTAAATTAATTATAAATAGGAGAAATTTTGATTATAAAGTTTTACCCCCACTTTTTTTAATCGGCCGCCATTTTGTAATTAATTCACCTACAAAGATGAGACATATCAAATATTGCATTGTCACGGGAGTTACATATGTGTATAAAATTTCAAAGCTCTAGGTTAAGTAGAACTAGTCGTAATTTCAATCGCTAACTTTGTCGGACCGAACAATGGAAATGTGATTAATTGGCCGCCATTTTGAATTTTTTGAATTTTTAATAATTTTGAATAGCACATTTTTTAGAGTAAAATCTATTTAACACCTCTGCCAATGCTCAAAACTCTAACTTAATTATAAATAGGAGAAATTTTGATTATAATATTTTACCCCCACTTTTTTTGATCGGCCGCCATTTTGTAATTAATTCACCTACAAAGATGAGACACATCAAATATTGCATTGTCACGGGAGTTACATACGTGTATAAAATTTCAAAGCTCTAGCTTAAGTAGAAGTGGTCGAAATTTCGATTTGCAAATTTGTCGGAAAAACAGGAAAGCAAGTTAATAAAAGCGTTGTAAAAATAAGTTTTTTTTTTTTTTTTTTTTTCAAATGATTTGATATTTAAGAAAGAGTTAGGATTTTAAGTCTTTAAATTATTCAATAATCAGTTTCCATCCAATACTTTAAATTATTTTTTGTAAATTAAAATAGGCAATTTAAAAGCCGATATTATTATTATTCTTTCTAAGATTTTAATAATTTTTTCTCTTTCAGATGAAGGAGAATGGGAACGTGAAATGGAAGTTCTCGATACAACACAACCTATTGATAGCCAAATGGCTTTGGAATTAGAAATTTTAGAGCCAACTCCACTCTCTTCTCAAGTAGATCTTGTATCTATGGTTCCTCCTGGGTTAGAATGGAACTCCAACTCAGAGGGATCCTCTTCAGCACTTCCTGCACCGGCTGTGATTCCCGCTGTTATGGCTGGGACCGAAATCGTTCCTCATGCTGGTGAGTTCATCCCTCTCTTTAATTTGATTCATTCCATTAATGTTGTTCCTAAAAATCTTTTTAAGGTCCAAGCACAAGTGAAACTTCAACTATCCCTAATGACAATGGAGCTCTAGTTCCTGCCAATACCTCGACTGCTGGCACCTCAGGGACTGTGGTCCCTCAAACTAGAAGGATTCGAAGACCTGTTACAGCAGCAGAATCTCCTAGCAATGGAGTTTCGGGGACTAGTTCAAGTTCATCTATGCCTGGACTTGGTATTGATGCCAGTTCCAGCGGCGTAAATTCAGGAATGGCTTGTGATTCTCATATAAACATCAATGAATCTATAATTTCTCTCTTACTGATATTGCATAGCCAATTATCAGGAGTTGTAGATTCCTTCAATCCAGATGATGAAACTCCAATAAATTTAGAATATTGCGTTGGTGATGGGGCTTGGTTCGTCTCAAGACTTTTGAGAAGAATTTGCCGTCTCGACGTTCCTTGCAGGTAAACAATAACTTTTAAAAAGAAAAAATATATTTAGGATTTATATATAAATTTTTTAAAATCTTAAGATTTTTACTAATTTAAATATAAGATTAAATCTGTTTTATATGAAATGAAAAGAACTTCTACTATTCAACTATTTTTATTTAAAATGAATACTCTTTTTTTAGGGAAGCTGTAACGGAAGCACGCGCTCGGATATGGCCAAGGGCACGAAGATCTGATATAGCTGATGAAGAATCTCGAGAAAGAAGAGAAAAGGAAGAACGTGAAGAACGTAGAAGGAAGGCTAAAGAAAGACAAAAGAAACTTATAGAAGAATTTGCAAACCAACAAAAACAATTCATGCAACGTGCAATGGATAATGGTATTATTATTATTATTATTATATTTGAGAATCCTTGCCGTGTATTTTTATATGTAGGGATAGAATGTATATTATTATTATTATAAAATTTTAAAATATTTCATCAGGGCAGAGAGCAGGTTAATTTTTTATTTTGTACAACTTCTCCACATTTTTTAGAGAATAGTAGCTATTATTAATTCTAAAAAAATATTCGCACTCCCTATTAGCTACTTCAGAAACTGCACATTGAGAAAGTTAATTGGAATCCTTATTGTGTTTTTAAAATTCGAATATTTCTATTATTATTATTATTATCAAATACTCACAAGTAAATATGTAAAAGGATAATAAAAGAATTTAATTTCTGTTTAACTCAGTAGCGTCATTTCAAATTTTTCTTGTGTGGGGGGGGGGGGAAGGCAAACTTTTTTTTCTTAAAATTTTTTTACAAATAGGTTTCTCAAATTTGGCCAAAAAATATTTCATTTAATTAATTATTAAATTTTTAATTTTTTACAGTTTATATACCCGTAGATATATTTTGAAATATTTTATTTAGAATAATATAAAATTTAAAAAAAGATCAGAGCCCTTTGGTGGGGGAATTCCCCTGCCTCTAGTTTATTTGTAAAAATTACACTCATTCATTCTGTGGCCTTCTTCAAGTACAATTCAGTTAAGATTACAAAGTCTGTGATCACAGATTTATCAACCTTTGTAATCTTTACTGAATTGAACCTGAAGATAATCACAGAATGAGTGGCCGAAACGTTGTCAATTTTACAAATAAACCATAGTTAAATCGAAAATCAATTTCTTTTATTAATGATAACAACAGTGAAAGCCTAAACTCCAAAAAATGTACAAGGATAACTCCAATAAGTAGAAGAAATTAAGTATGCTGGGACGAAAATTAAATTAAGGTTATGGAGAAAAAACAAATCAGCGACTGCTTTCCATGTTAAAATAATTTATTGGCAAATATCTCGGAATGTCTAACGCAATTCATCCTCAATGCAACAAATTATATTATATTATTGTGGAGTGTTTTTCTAAATTATAAAAAGGCATGATAAGCCATTATTATTTTAACGTGGTCACTTGATTGTCTTTTCTCCTCAACTTGTATAAGGTTAGGTCTATGAAATATTGAATTTTTTAAAAAATATATATTTTATATATACTTTTCATTAAATTCATAATTTAATATATTATAATATTGTCTTTTTTATTTTAGAGGAAGGAATAGACGCTGGGATGGAATGGAGGGACTCGACTTCAAATAATGGTGCCAATAATTCTGGAAATATGCCAGGAGATTCTAATTCTTTTCCATCTCTCCCGGCTCGTGAATATCATTGTGTAATATGCAACCAAACCACTCCAAGTTTAGAAAATAAACCAATTGGTCTGGTTGTTCTTGTTCAACCCACCAGTGTTCTTGGTCACCGAAGAAAACACGAAGATCCCCCCACGATTAGCTACTAATGAAGCGGAACGATTAGCTCAACAACGCAGAGATGACACCCAAGGATGGTAAAGAACGAACAAAATCCAATTTTTAGTTATCTTTACTTATTATTTTTTTTTAATTTTTAGTGAATTTGAAAAGCGATTTGAAGAATTCACTCGTCATTTCAATCCCGAGTCTGTAATGATGTCTGTTAGTTTTGCCTGGCAAGCTGGCGTACATCTTCAAACCTGTGGCCATCATTTGCATCTGGATTGTCTCAAAGCTTATTTACACTCTTTACGGGGTCAACAACGGCAGCAAACACTTGCTATAGAAGGGTAAGTTTTTCGAATTTAAAAAAAAAATATGTAGAGAGATCTTTCACCCAAGTTTCAGACCTCAAGGCCTATGTATTCTTCATTAGAACATTTCTCACTAAAAAGTTTGAATTGAATTTTCAGTTATTAATTTATTAATTTCAAGATAAATTTAAAATTCATTCTATATATATTAGGGTGGCTCAAAAAACCGATTAATTTTTTTTTTCGGGTCTCGGGGAAAAAAAAAAAATTTTTAAGGGTCGCTCAAAATTTTTAAAAATTTCCAAATTCGTTAAAAATCGATTTTTTCTTTTTCTTTTTTAATTTTTTTTCTCGTTACGGTAGAATTTTATTTTTCAGCTCATCTTTGGAGAGGTCTCTTAAAACATGATAAACTAACATACTTTCATACGAGACCCGAAAAAAAAAAATTAGAAGGTTTTTTGCGCCACCCTAATATATATATACTAAATAAATGACTGACCATATTTTTTTCGTCTCAAAGCAGGGTGATTAAAGGAAAGCAGAATAAAAAGTGATAACAAAATTTCACTATTATAAAGACATAAAAAAGAAAAAAAAATTTTCAAAATCGGTTGACATCTTCCGATCCCGCATAGGCCCTAAATTTGACAAAATATGAAAAAATCTTCATTTTTGCAATTATTTTTTAAAATTTTTGAATTAGATGTTTTCGTAATGCAATAGTTTGTAACGGTTTCAAATAGAGACAGTTTAAATAATTTTGTTTTAATTTGGCTTAGATCAGTTAATATCTTCCATTCGAACTTTTGGTATTTGATAAATAATTAGGATTTAAATGTAATAGCCGTACTATTTTTTCAAACTATTACATTACAAACTATTGCATTATGAAAATATTTAATTCAAAAATTAAAAAAATAATCACAAAAAGTTTAAAAAAAAGTTTTTTTTATATTTTGTTAAATTTTAGAGCCTATGCGAAACCTGAAGATGTCAACCGATTTTGATATTTTTTTTTCCTGTTTTTGTCTATATAATTCGCAACTTTTCCGCCCTATTACAACTTCGAAATAAAAAAAAAATGAGTTTTTTTCGGCCCCCCTCTATTGTACAATTTTTATATTCAATCTCTTGAAAGTAGGAAGATATAATTGTATGAAGGTCAAGATAGTGGTACGTTTTTTTAGGCCTGAAGTCAGGGCCGGAACTAGGAGATTTTTTTAGGGGGCAAAATTTAATTTGCCGCCCCCTCCTTAAAATTTTCTATACAAAATTCATATCATTTTACCTTTTTTTTAGTAAATCTTTCTTTAATTGCCGCCCCCTGATATCTGCCGCCCGGGGCACTACGCACCCACTGCCCCCCCCCCCCCCCCTAGATCCGGCCCTGCCTGAAGTTGATGGTGGGATGCCATTGAAACTGTTAGATTCAGTCAAAAAAAAAATCAACATAATAATATAATAAATATTGTTTTTAAATGCCACCACTACCTTGGACTTAATACAAATAAATCTTCCTACTTTCAATAGATTGAATATATTAAAACTACTAACGGTCAAAACCATTAAAAAATAATGCTACTGTCCCGTTTAAAACTATGGTCAGTCTATTTAGTGCTTTATTTTATATATTAATATATAAATATATAATTAGAATAGTAAAATAAAATGAATATTTTATAATAAAATTAGATAATACTGTAAAAACGTTTCAAAGTATAATTTATTATTTTATTTTTCAGAGGAGAGTACTGGTGTCCACTTTGTAGGCAGCTTGCAAATTCAGTACTCCCAATTTCACCCAGATTGGGTGAATGTGCAGCTGCAATGGTTCGGAGTCGAGTAATTGGAGGCTTTGGTGCTAATGGAAATACGACAGCAAACGGTCAAGAAACAGATCAGCATACAATTGCCCGTGAGATAGCTGATTTACTTAAAGAGAATCCGCCTTCAGCTCCTTCAACGGCAACAGGACTAGACGAAGCAATGCATAAAGCAATGGGAGATATGAGAGCAGCAACTCAAATCAAATTCAAACAACGATCACAATATCCTTCCTGGCAATGGATGTTTTTATTCGTTAGTTCCATTGCTCGTACTAATTTAGAAGTGGAATTGTTGCGTGCTGCAGCTGCCAATGCTGCTTCTCATACAGCTCCACCTAAACGTTCCTGTATAGGTAAATATTATTTAAGATTCAATCCAAGATTCTTATTTGTAAAAAATCACTGTTTTTTGTCTTCTTTTTTTGTCTGCTTATTGATTTAAGAGGCTTCAGGATGACACATTGAATCTTAAGGCCGAAACTACTGAGGCATTTTAAAGTATTTTTTATGCGTTTTTTTAATGATTTAAATTCGTGACCATATACATAATAGAATGCCTTTTTTTAAATTACGATTAACTAAAAAATATTTATTTTTTATATTTATAGGCAAAAAAAACTCTATTATGAAAATTTTAATTACTAGCCGCGTCGCCCGCCTTCGGCGGGCTTCGCGCCTAGCCGGGGGCTTCGCCCCCCTGGACCCCCGCCAGCTGGCTCGGGCCCGCCTGCGGCGGATCCTCGCATTTTCTTAATTATGAAAACCCGTGGCGCCCGCCTTTGCGTCTAGACAGGGGGGCTTCGCCCCCTGGACCCCCCACCAGCTGGCTCGGGCCCGCCTGCGGCGGACCCTCGCATTTTCTTAATTATGAGAACCCGTGGCGCCCGCCTTTGCGTCTAGACAGGGGGCTTCGCCCCCTGGACCCCCCCACCAGCTGGCTCGGGCCCGCCTGCGGCGGACCCACGCTTTTTCTTAATTATGAGAACCCGTGGCGCCCGCCTTTGCGTCTAGACAGGGGGGGCTTCGCCCCCCTGGACCCCTCTCCAGCTGGCTCGGGCCCGCCTGCGGCGGACCCTCGCCCTTTCTTCTTAATTATGAAAAAAAAAAATTATCATTACTATTCCAAACCAGTGCCTGTTTGAAGATTTGTTTACATTCATGGAATACACAAATGAAAAGAATACTTAAATATTTCTCTATACATTTCCTATGGGAGAAATCGTAACTTTAAAAATTAATAACTCAAAAAGTTATGGGAATTTCGGGATGAAAATAATTTTCCTGTAATCCCGAGAAGGTCCTCTTTATGCATAAAAAATTTCATTTCAAAATTCCAACGGGAAGTTGCCTAAATAGAGCGTGACAGACAGACAGACAGACAGACAGACGGACATTAGTGAATTATATATATAGATTTTTTTAATCTAAAAATATAAAAATCATTATTATCCAACTTAAATTAATTAAATAAACTGGTGAAGTCAAAAATAAATTTCGTATTTGAAAATTAACGGCCAAATAGTTCAGCACTCTTGCAAAAGATGGCAGGCTAGTCTAACAGCCATTATAAGACCACTTATAAGCCTATATTTATATATTTTTATGCTGTTATAAATGATATATAATATATAATAATATTTATAAACTATTCATTATTAAGATATCAATGAAAATCAAACAAATACATGAGATTAAATATAGCTCTACCATACTCAGGGATGGGCAAGTTACTCGATTTTGAGTAACGAGATACAAAATACCAATTACTTCAGATTTTTGTAACGAAATACAAGATACCAATTACTCACGGGTTTGTGTAACGAGATACAAGATACCAATTACGTATTTCAAATACATTGAAAATACCAATTACAAACAAATTTTTCCTTGATTTTAAAATTCTTTTTGGTGGGGTAATTCTGGAACCCTAAATAAATTTAGTTTAGGAAAGTGGCAGCTAAACTTATATTGGAAACAGTGTTGGGCAAATTAAGCATATTTTGATTTGTCTACTTCATGACGTAGACAAATGCGTAGACAAAGTAGACAATGTAGACAAAGACGTAGACAATGTAGACAAATGGCTCAACGCTTGTTTTCATTGGTTCTCATCTCAGATCAGTGATCTGTCATTTCTAGAAACAGCCTAGAAATTCATATACATAAAAATGTCTAAACGCGGGAGACCAATAAACAGACATTTTAATTGATTAAAATTTGAATTAGGGAAACAAAATGAATAATATGTTGCAGTGTGTCTTTTTTGCAAAAAAAAAACTCTGCATAATACAGCTTCTAATATCTAATTCAAATAAAAGTCACTTAAAATTAAGAATACCGCCATTATCAACGCTGGCAGATGTTTCTTTTTCACTCAATATCTCGCTATATATGATATTCAACTTTAAGCGAGAATAGAAAAATTGTAAAATCACTCTTTACCTATTGATTTCGTGTATATTAGTATCAAAAAATTATATTTATGACGATACATAAAAAATTATGGTGTTGTTAGTCCCGCCAAATTTTTAAATTTTAATTGTCTACATTGTCTACTTTGTCTACATGGATATTGTTCATTTGTCTACATACATTGTCTACGCGTAGACAAAGTAAAGTAGACAATTCGCCCAACGCTGATTGGAAAATACCTTTGGAAAATCGAAAACAATAAAATTAATCATGATATTAAAAAAAATTTATTTATAAAAATATGAAAAGGCTTCAAAAAAAACCAAGTTTTCAAAAGTTTTGTCGGATAATCTGGACCTTGATGGAGAATGAATAAACCCGCAAATGAAAACAATCTTTAAACTGGGACAGAAGAACAAAGATTTAGTCGTTGAGAGATGGTTGAAAGAAGAAAGCAAAAAAGTTTTTTAACGAAGAGTGAAAATTTGGCGGTTTGATTGACTTCTCTTTACTGGTTTTTACTAACAATTGTAAGATTCGGAGCAGAGAACCCACACGACGATTACATACAGTAATATTAAATAAATTAGAAAAATTTCAGCTCCCTCTGCAAGACTTTTTATACGGCGGCAAATAAAAAAAAAAAAAAAGTATTTGGTATCTCGAATTTCAGATACCAATTACTAAAAAATGTAACGAAATACAAGATACCAATTATTTTGCCTATGCTGTAACGAGATACAAAATACCAATTAATATTGTATTTGGTATCTTGTATTTCAAATACATGTAACTGATTAACGCCCATCCCTGATTACATATATTGTTTACCTTAAATAAACCAATGTAATCCTTTTTTTTTTTTTTTTTTTGAAAAAAATTAGAAAATTTTCTCTGAATTCGTAGATGTCAAAATTTAATTTTTTGATATTATACCCTGATAATTAAGATGAAGATCAGTTCAATATTAAGTCAATTCAATTATAACTTTGATTGACGGTCTCCATGTTATTTTTTTTTTTTTTATTTAATTTTTTACCCGTTTAAGCTCCATGTTATTATTCAGGAATTAATTGATGAGAAAATTTTGTTATCACTTTGTATTTAATTTTTAAAATATGAATACTATTAAAATTTATTAATGTCATTTTGATAAAAAAGTTTCTATGCTACTAGTATTAAATATTAGGGTCCGACCGAAACAAGATTTTCCGCCGAAACCGAAACCGAAACCGAATATTCGGCCTCAACCTTAGTTTCGGCCGAAACCGTAACCGAAACCGAAACTTATATTTCCTATAAAATTTTTTTTTCATTTTACCTTTTTTTTTTTTGAATTTTTTTTTCCCTCCGTGAAAATCATTTTACCTTTTTTTTTAGGGAGACTAAAATTTTTTCTCCCTCAAGTGCAAATTATTTGACCTTTTTTTTTTTGCATGCGAGTCTCATCCCATTTTTTCAGACTCTGGTTTCGGCCGGCCGAAAGGTTCGGCCACTTTTTGGCCGAAACCGAAACTACGGCCGAAACCATGATTTTTGGCCGAAACTGGCCGAAACCGTAACCGAAACCGAATATTCGGTCGGTTCCTATTAAATATAACCATAAAAGAACTTTAATAATTTAATTTTGAATTATAACCTAAAAATTATTTGATTTATTATCAAGAGACTTTGAAGCATTTTTACAAATATAATATTGGACTTAGAGAATTTTGCAATAATAATTTTTTATATTTTATTGTTTTTCTCTAAATTAGTCGTATTTTTAGAGATAATTTATGAATATCTGCCATAATTACAGCATTTACTTGCACAATTGACAAAAAAAAATGATATATAATCTAATCAAAACAATTTAAATCAGAAAAACTTTAATGTTGATTTTCTCAAATCTCGATACCTGGCCCTTGACACACAATTGCATAACAGGGTCCAAATAGGCCGAAACTCACTAATGAAATAAAGCAAATACAATCAAACGAATTAAACAAGTCACTTTTAATAAGCAAATAGTTTGTCGATTAAGTGGCAGCAGGAGAGGAGGCTGAAGGACTTTGGAGTTGCTAGGCAACGGAGGTGACGACGAGGGCCTCTCTTCGAGGTCGAAAGGGAGAGGGGGCGGTGGGGGGGGGGGGGGGAAGGCACCAACCAACAAAATGGCCGCTGACGACTCACACACACACACTTGCTAAAAACCTTTTCTTTCTTTCTTTGTCAATACAACTAATCATTTCAATTAAAATATCTTCTTTTTTTTTTAGTTTTTTAATGATATGATTAAGCTAAAAGAAATTTTTGAAAGAATGTATGAATTTTGCGATTTTTTTTTTTAGAATGCGCCTTTAGATTACCGAAATTAAGAAAAAATAGTGTGCTGTGTGACGATCCACCAGATTACCCCCCCCGAACACCTCTGGATCCACTCTTGAAGGAGAATGATATTTTTCAACAGAAAATACAAAAAAAAAAAAAAAAAAAAAATGGAGAAAGTTGAATTGGGATTCGAGTAAGAAAGAAGAAATAAGGAAAGTTTTTTATAATCACTTCAAGCCGACGTTTCGGTCAGATATACTACCATAGATTACCTTGTATGTGACTTATGTTTCTTAATTTTATTGTAATTAATTGTCAATTTTGTGCGCATGTGATATAAGAAAACAAAATTTCTTTTTTTTTGACTGTAAACTCACTCGCTTCTTTCCGTTATTGATTGTAGCCCTGATGATGGTCGTATATCTGACCGAAACGTCGGCTTGAAGCGATTATTAAACGAAATAATCTTCGCTCTTTTCTTTCTTCCTTACTACAAAAAAAAAAAAAATCGAAAAAAAGTAGAGTTATTCTACTTCCCGTTGATATTTTAAATGTTTAAAGATAACTTTTTAGGCTTACCTTCTATACCGAACGTCGCGGTTTCGAACCCCCAGGCAGTCCGATGATTTCATTTATGCCATTTGGATACCAAATGGGAAAAAAGTGTGAGTGTTAAAAAAAAAAAAACCTCTCTAGGGCAGCGGTTCCCAACCCGTGGGCCGCGGACGTCTAAGGAAAGATAAAAATTATATATATTTATATAAAATTATATGTATACACTGGGCCTCAGCGTTTTTTTTTTTTTTTTACGGAAAAAGTGGGCCGCATATCAAAAAAGGTTGGGAATCATTACAAGAAAATTATTTTTATCTCGAAATTCCTATAACTATTTGAGTTATTAATTATTGAAATTATGATTTCTCTCCCATAGGAAATGTATGAAGATATTACAAATGAAAAGAAATTTATATATTCTTTGTAATATTAGTTAATTAGTAAGTTTTAATAAGCACAGAGTTGTAGGCCTATACCGTAAAGATTTCCAATCTCTTTAATTTTCATCTCATCAATTCATTGGCTAACTTTAGCAATGAGTCACTACAATGCTCTAAATCAGTTCGGTTTCTGATTTAAATTGTTTTGATTAGATTATATATCATTTTTTTTGTCAATTGTGCAAGTAAATACTGTAATTATGGCAGATATTCATAAATTATCTCTAAAAATACGACTAATTTAGAGAATAAACAATAAAATATAATTTATATAATTAGATATTACTTCATGTACCCGAAAAAAGATATAAGGGTGTGCCGCCGGGAGTCGAACCACGGATCCACCGATTTGCGCTCAGTGTGCCCTTACCTAAGTATCCGTGGTTCGACTCCCGGCGGCACCCCCTTACATCTTTTTTTCGGGTACATGAAGTAATATCTAATTATATAAATTTCCGTTTCGCGGCTTACCAACGCGATATATATAATATCTTAAATATTATATATAATTTCTTATTTATAAATAAAATATAAAAAATTATTATTGCAAAATTCTATAAGTCCAATTATAAAAAAATTGTAAAAATGCTTCAAAGTCTCTTTGCACATGATTGCAAATTAATCTATGCACTATTTATATTAATAAAATAATTTTAGGTTTATAATTCAATTAAAACGGAGTTATTTTTAAAGTTCTTTTATGGTTATATTTAATACTAGTAACATAGAAACTTTTGATCAAAATTACATTAATCAATTTTAAATAGTATTAATAATTTAAAATTTTTTTTTTTTTTTTTTTTTTTTTTTTTTTTTAAACATTCACACTTTTTTCTCATTCACACTCACACTCACACACACATTCACACAGTCTTTTCGGCAACTCAGGCCATTTAAGACTTTAGACGATAACCGTTATTGATAAATATACATATAGGGGTCCAGGCATTTTTATTTAAGTCATTTGGTATCCAATTGGCTTAAATAAAATAATCGGACTGCCTGGGGTCCGAACCCGCGACGTTTGGTATACGAGGTTAGCACGCTAACCTCTACGCCATGCCCCTAATTTAAAATTAAATACAAAGTGATAACAAAATTTTCTCATCAATTAATTCCTGAATGGAAGTGAACATGACAACAGTAAATCAAAGTTATAATAATGAAATCGACTTAATATTATTTATTCTGTTGTCTTTTCGAAATCGATCTGATCCTCATCTTCATTACCAGGAATAATATCTAAAAATTGAATTAAATTATATTTTGACATCAACGAATTCAGAGAAAATTTTTGTAGGTTATTAAATACTTGTATTAAATTTCAACAACTATAATATAATCGTGAATATAAATTTGAAATAAATTAAATCTTACTAAACAATAGTTATGCTGGTGTTCATAATTGGAAATACTTAAAACGCAGCAATTAATATCTCAAACGTAGAGTTGTTTACAATGTCTTGCACTTGACGCATAAATCCAAAATGAAAATTCTGCAATGAAATATTGTAAAATTAATTTTAAGCCTTTACATTAGATATACATTTTTTATTCATAAAAAATACTATTAATTATAGCATTTGAAACAATATTCCGTGCTTAACTCAATTTTGAATTTTTTTTGGCGCTTGACACACTAATGCATAACATGGTCCATATAATATTCATGTATTTATTGTAGAGAATGGATTTAAATTGTATTTAAAGATGAAAGTAGGATCTCAAGGGCCGTGGAGCGCAGTCCCTGTGTAGGTCAGGGGTGTATGTGTTGTGGGTCATCAGCTGTCCGATCGGGAGCCCGTTCTTGGAAAAATGTCTCGGCATTTATGGGCCGGCTTGAGCACAATTAACGAGCCAACTCCTTTATTAGATTACGATGCGTAAAGAGTTTTTTTTTTTTTTTTTTCCTAACGAGCAATAATTGAGAGTGACACGACTGATATTCCCAACAAAATAACGCGCATCACACACATCCTTCTTTACTTATCGACAGGCAAAATGCAAAGCAAAACACCCACCTACCCATTACTACTGTACATAATAATAATTTCTAAAGAATCCATTAAAATTTTTGCGTGTTGCCCATCAAAAAAAAGCGAGAGCAAATAATTCAATTTCACAGCAAATCAACAAACTCTCAAGTGCATATATAATAAAATATTCCAGTGATTAGTTTTAAAGTTCAATATTTTTGGTACTTGGGCGATAATCAAGAAACGCGAGAAGACTCGTCGCTGAGCAAGGAAAAAGCAAAAGAAACTCTTAATACTACCATTTAGATATTCCAATAGATCCCAATGGCCCAATGGCATTTACGACGATTATCAAGAAATATTTTAAATCCTTAATAAAAAATCTGGTGTGACTGGCGCACAGCACACAACTTTCTCTTACCTTCGGTAATCGAAAGTGGTGTACTGTGCTTGTCACACCAGATTTTTTTGTGTCGACATATATTTAGTTCCCGACAGTACAGAACATTTGAATTCAGATGTAAAATTTATAAGTATGGGAAAATATTTATATTTTGTTACCATGGCAACCATTTCTCCTATCTTCCCTATGAAATACAAGAGTAAAGTGGTCTTCAGAAGATTTCAATTGCAAAATGAGAATATACATTTTAAAGAGCATCGAAAAAATAATTGATTTTTGAATTTAAAAAAAAAAATCGTTGGAGCAAATTTTGAGAAAATCGAAAAAAAACTGAAAAAGTACATCAGTAAAGTACTAGTACTCTTTGGCCGATTTTGGATGGAATTTTTGACATGAATCCAATACTTTCTCTCTATATATATATTACATATATACATAGGTAAGAGAAAGTAAAAATAGGGACGTGAAAAGAATTTTTTGAGAAACTTTTCTCTTTCTGGGCGAATATCTAAAATAATCCTTAAGATATCGGACCCAAATTTTTTTTATATTATTCTATTAATAGAATAATTAAATAAGTATTATTTTGAGCACAAACCCCCCGCCAGCTGGCTCGGGCCCGCCTGCGGGGGACCCTCGCCTTTTCTTCTTAATTATGAAAAGAAAAAAAAATTTTTTTTTTTTAAACATTCACACTTTTTTCTCATTCACACTCACATTCACACAGTCTTTTCGGCAACTTATGCCATTTAAGACTTTTAACGATACTCGTATGTTTTAATAAATCTATTGTGAGTCCAGGCATTTCCATTTAAGCCATTTGGCATCCAAATGCTTTAAATAAAATTATCGGACTGCCTGGGTTCCGAACCCGCGACGTTCGGTATAGAAGGTAGGCACGCTACCAACTACTCCAAGCCCCGTGGGCATAAAGAAAATGATTGTTATTCCATTCCAATCCAATGCCTGCTGGAGGATTTGTTTACATTCAGGAAATACACAAATGAAAAGAATACATAAATATTTCCTATGGGAGAAATCGTAACTTTAAGAATTAATAACTCAAAAAGTTATAGAAATTTCGGGATGAAAATAATTTTCCTGTAATCCCGAGAAGGTGCATATAAAATTTCATTTCAAAATTCCAACAGTAAGTTGCTTAAATAGAGCGTGACAGACGGACAGACAGATAGACAGATGGATATTAGCGAATTATATATATAGATATATAGATTGTATCGAACGAATAATAATCGATGTATTTACATTGTTAACTATTTAATTAATTTAATTAATATATTCTGGTAAACAATTACAGAATGCACCTTACCGGTAATAAAAAAAAATGTGTGCTGTGCGAGACATCACACCAGATTACACCCCCCCCCAGAAACTCCTCTGGATCCGCCAGTGCTTGAAAATTAAAATGTCAAGCTCTTTCTAGCTTTCTAGCTCTTTTCTTTCCTTCCTGA